>JAQQZS010000008.1:24889386-24903997 GCA_030068045.1 Platyallabes tihoni | reverse complement strand
CTCCTGGGATAGGCTCCAGGCCCCCCGCGACCCTGATCAAGGATAAAGCGGTATAGAAGATGAATGAATGAATGAAAATGAATGAATAAAAAAATAATGGCAAATGAAGAAAAAAACCCTAGAATAAATAAATGAATAAATAAATAAACTATACAAATTTCCAAAAAAGCAAGCAAAGAAATAAAGAAATACCAGCTAGTAAGTAGAAAAACTGAAAATTGTTTCAAATATCTTTAAAAAAATGGATTGCTGTGACCTTTAACCTTTCTCAAACGGTTTTAACAGAATGAACCCAAACCCTACAGCGGGTAACACGGCGGCTCCTGGCGCGAGTGCGTGAGAGACTCAGCTGAGGTCCAGCTGTCTGTGTGTGAAGATGGATCACCTGAGATATTCACGCCATCCCGCTTGATTTAGTAAAGCTGTAAACCATGTGGCTCTGTCATATATCACACACACACACACACACACACACACACCTTATGCTCTGCTTGAGATGAGAGCGAGAGTTGAAGAGCAGGTTGGGTATACAGTACACACGCTCTCTCTCTCTCTCTCTCTCTCTCTCTCTCTCTTACACACACACACACACACACACACACACACACTCAGGCCGTCCCAAGATCCTGCCAGCTCGTCCACTTTCCCATGGCTCGGACGTTCGATTGTCCTTCACCTCCTCTCGCTAATTGTGTGTGTGTGTGTGTGTGTGTGTGTGTGTGTGTGATAGAGACAAAAAGAACCTGTAGGCTCTCCAACACAGAGCTGGATCCCGTCCAGACCCACAGGGTGCCACTTTGGCCATCGGTTCATTGATTTAAAGGGCAAATTGCTCCCTCAATACCTTGTGCTCTCTCTCTCTCTCTCACACGCACACACACATATATACACACACACACACACACACCTACACACACTCTCATTATTCCCATTGTGTGCCACACATCAATTCAACCTCCATGACTTCAGAGCAATCCATGTTCCGATTCTATCAGAGCAAGTCCAAAACCGCATCTCGTGCACTATAGAGTGCCCTATTCCAAGTGCCCTACTAACAAAGTGACTGTCAGGCTGAAGATATTTTTTCATCTTACACTCCTTAGTGCACAAAGTATCTGGTAAACCAACCGACAAAAAACAAACACACACACACACACACACACACACACACACACACACAGTGTTGTAGAGTCAGAAGCGACTGTGGATTGAAACACCTCCCTGAGTGGTGTGATGACGGACAGACGAGCGATGACACACACCACACACTGTCGCTATCTGTGTTGGACAGAGAGATAATCTCATCCGTAGCCGTGGTGTGTGTGTGTGACTGTTTTGTGAGCAGCACCATCGGCGGGAACATCGACTCGCTTTTTCCCGCAGTAAACAAATTAATAATGCAGGAGGTTTTGTAGCGCGTTGCAGCGAAACGATCCAAAAGTAACCCGCTTCCCAGCAGGGGGCCTTTTTATTCCCAGCCTTTTTTCAAAAATGAGACGAGCCCGATGCAGGAATACGCAGCGCTAATGTAAGTGTGTGTTTTAACTCAGACATGACCCGGGCTGATCTCGGCGGCTGGAGGTTTCAGAGTGAGTGGGTGGAGTAGGTCTGTGTGTGTGTGTGTGTGTGTGTGTGAGTGTGGGTGCGTGGATAAGAAGGCGTGTTTGTGTTTGCTCATGTGCACGTGTATGTTTAGATCTATGTACATGTCTGTGTATGCATATGCACGTGCACAGGTGTATGCATATTAAGTGTGTGTGCATGTGTGTGTGTGTGTGTGTGGACTGAGTTAATGCATGAGCCAGGAACCCTCTCCCTTCTTTCCCCATTAACATATTCGCTTGCATTAGCAACTCTCAACTGATCCCTATCTCTCCCACTCTCTTTCTTTCTCTTTATCTCTCTCGCCGACTCTCTCCATCTACTCTTTCTCTCTCTCTCGCTCATGCAGATGAAGATGTAAAGTGGAATCAGTTCATCAATCGCAACCGCATGGGGATAACACGGCGCGGGAAGAGGATTAGCCGCGTCCTCTCTCTCTCTCTCTCTCTCTCTCCGGACCCTGCACGGGGTCTTTCTCCTGTCACACACACACACACACAGACTATAATTAAACTAAAAAAACAAACAAAAAAATGACAAGATGCGATGAGATGTCATCATTTCCAGAATGAAATGTTTATATATACTGTAGCTCGGATCAAATTAAACCACAAACAAAAAGGAGGTCTTGAGTTATTGAATTCTGCAACACTTTGGCCATCCCTCCGTTTTACGGTTACTTTTTTTTTAACCACGTAAGACCGGGTCCTGTTTCATTTCCAGGCTCTGAGACAAAGCCACTGCGGGCACCGAACTGCATCCCTGAGCAGTTTAATTAGAATTGAAGAGCTGATATGGATTAAGCGCCACGCGGCGACAAACGTAAATCCCGTCAATCACGGAGGATCACGCAAAGAAAATAGGCATGGCCGCCAAAAAAAAAAACAAACACTCGTCCTCCATTCAGCCGGATCCTCACCCGCCATTAAGCACCTGCCCATCAACCCTGCCTGTGGCACTGACATTTCAATACTTCCCGAGTCCGCAGGCACACACAAGCAGTTTTATCAGCTCTATTAGGATATTTGCGTGCAGGTCTATCCTTGCGAAATGCGTCTGCTGAGATTCGGCGTGACCTATGAGATGGTTAAACCCCTGCACATATTATTTCCCACCTCTCCAAAGTTCAAACACATTTCAAATTCTCCCCTGGCGCCCAGCCAAGTGCCCTCTATTGTTCGTGACTCTGGGGAAAGCCTCAACACCCCTTGTTCATCTCGCCGCGCCGTGACATTTCGTGAAAGGAGACTACCAATTTGAGGTAGGCTTTCTGCCGTTTCTTTTGGCTCGGCCTAGCACTGCAACAAAGATGCAAAAAATAGCATCTCGAGAGCGGGCGTTTCGTGCAAGTCGCAAGCCGGAGTCTATTTCAAACACGCAAAACCATGCAATCACAACCGAGTTTCTATTTCAAACACTGCTGGCTGAATTCCACTGTTTTTCTTTTCCACCCCAGTCAGGAGTTTGGAGTCGATACAGAGTGTATGGAAAAACAGTAATGATGTCTCCCAGTGTGGAAGGCGCTGGCTCCTGGCCTCATTATTTCAGACGCAGTCTGAAGCATAGGAAAAAAAAACAGTGATCAGAATTATTGGCTCCCTTCTCCTCGACTTTCCAACTATTTCTCAGTCAGAGGAGATGGAGATCTGATCGATCACCTTCACACTGGAATTTTGCTCAGAACTTTTGGATGTCCTTCTCATTTTGCGTCATTGGACTTTTGGGATGGGAATCACCAGGGAGCATCTGATACGATATTATCGCGATACGCTAGGTGCTGATTAGATTGGTATTTCGAATTTATAAATATTACTATTTTTTCGGATTTTGTTGCAATTCTAAACAAACTTAGCAGGATGCTATACTCCCCGACAATGTGTGAATAGTTGAGAGCACACCACCCGTAGGATTAAAGAGGAACTGCAACATTACACCACCTCAAATGAAAACATATCTAACCAACAAATCGGTCCACTCTCCCACCAAACAACCTAAATAGTTACTTATTCATTTATGAAACTACAGTACCTACAATGAAAGCCAATATAAGAACCTACATTTCGAGCAATGAACCAAACCATTAAACTAGCAGCCTGCCAATCAACCAAATAATGTATAACACAATTTACAACCAATCAATCAATGAACAAACCCTGACATCATACTATCCAATAATAACAGTCCACCGACCAAACAAGCATTTTATAAAATAATCTACGAACCAATAATCTACAAACGATAAACGAACCAACAAACGAGCAATCAACCAAGCAATCCTCTCAAAGTCCAATTAATAACCCTACCAACCTATTTAACCAATCAAACAATACATCACCCAATGCTTGATGATCAAGTAAATGATTGTCCTATTAACCTAAGATACCAGCCAACCACCCAGGGCATCCACCAATGACCTGACCTGCTTATTGATGCAACAGTCGACCTACCAAACAACATCCAACCAATCTTCCTCCCTAAATATCCATCATCAATGGCTCGTTTGCAAGAAAGGATGAGATGAAAGGAATGCTGCACTGCCACGTTTGCGAGAAAGGTATAAACTGAACTGCAAGGCTTGCCTGATATTGAGGCAGTATGGATAATCAGCTATTTCAACCACCAGACAGCCTCTGACTTAAGAAAACAAATAAAGCATACAAAAGTATCGAGGTGTACAACTTTTTTGCTTGTTGCAGGGTAGCAAGGTGCTGCACAATTACCTTTCTTGTACTGTCCTCTGGAGTAACCTAGCAACAAATATTCAATGTATGGCGCCCCTTGTGTGTCTAATGGTCTAATTTTTTGCTTAATGTAGAAAAACTTGAAAGCTACATACACATAACCATACTGTACCTTATTTTTAATGAAGCAGTCACTGCAGGCACAAGGATTATCTGACCCAGCTTCTCCTGCCACCTTCCTGCCCTCCTTTTGCAGTTCAGCCGACAATAACATCATGCAAACAAACAATTCTGGAACATATCTAGAGTACCTATCCATGCAACATTTAATGAATCTACCTAGTCGCCATTTAAACTATCTACCCACCAAATTAAGCTGCACAATCTTTTTTTTTGTTGACATTTCTCTGTTTTTGTACACAATGAAATTATCTATCTATCTATCTATCTATCTATCTATCTATCTATCACACTTTGCGTCTCACTCACGTGGGCACTTGGACTCAGTAGGCCTTTTCGAAATTCTCTGTCGGGAAAGTCGAGAGAAGCAGTTGGCGATAGTACAGGAGTGGAATGTCAATGACATCATGGAGAGAAGAAAGGGAATATGCATGTGGGAGAGGGAGTGAGAGAACCAGATGGTAGATACATAGTCTGAGTGTCCTTTGCAGCTGTTCCTCTTCCA
Source organism: Platyallabes tihoni (assembly GCA_030068045.1). Lineage (NCBI taxonomy): Eukaryota > Metazoa > Chordata > Actinopteri > Siluriformes > Clariidae > Platyallabes > Platyallabes tihoni. The sequence goes on along the minus strand of JAQQZS010000008.1, from coordinate 24,899,029 downwards.
GTTCTCCTTTGATACACATCAATCCTGAGCGGCTCTGCTTCGCTCCACACGGCGAGGGTGTATACATCTCCAAAGTGAAGGCCTGTAACCTTCCTCAGAGCCACTGCACTGGAACAAATCTGCTTTCAATCCCAAGCTGCAAATCTCACGTTTTTAAACCAGAGTGAACTTTGGAGCAGCTCAGCTGGCTGTGTCCACCCTGTGCACTCGTCCTTCTCTCTCTCTCTCTCTGTCTCTCATGCCTCTGTTGCTTTCTGGTGCTCTCTGTGGACCTTCAGCCCCTGCTGGGTTTGGCACACTGCAGAAAAATCTCAGCATGTTGGCTTAAAAAATTGTCACGGTCGCTAATAAAGCAAGGTCATTAGACAGGCATGTTTGGGCTTAATTTGCTAATCAGCCACGCAGGACACATGCATATACACATCTGTAATGATTTATTCTCACAGTGATATGGTGCAGGTGGAGCGAATGGTGCTCGCGCGGTCATACGGAGGCCAAATCTAACGTGTTGTGCTTGCTTTTACGGATTGTACCTGACTGAAAATTGTGTAGTTATACAGAAAAATGAGTACAGCTTTGCAAACACAGTATGTTTGTCTTGAAGTGTGACAGCACATAGAGGAGTACGCATCATGCTCGTTGATGTCCTCAGGCTAAGATCGACATGGCACATGGATCACTTCCCGAACTACCTTTTCGACTCTCGATGCCTGCCTTCTTTCCTCTTTCCTCCCTCTGAAGCCTCTAGTTAGGGGAGCTCTAGACTCCTCTGTCACGTTTGCTGCATTAGACCATGAAAGAAATGGGGCAGGATGGGGGAGAGCTCAGCGATCCTGCTCCAGGCTAACACGCAGCACATTCACAGAGCAGAAGCTTACTTAACATCAAAAAAGAAGCATGCTAGCAAACCAAACCTGACGCAACGTACAATAAAGAGTGACCAGTGAGGCCTCGGAAGTTATCCAAGAAAGTCTCTAAGGCCTCAATTACATTCTAGCGACATCCCCGGCCCAAAGCTGCTGGCTCAGTGGCCCTAAGTGACTGTTTACAGGCTAAAAATCTAACAGGCTAACAGAGCTGAATCTAGCAAAAATAATGGCTTTGAAATATACTGTACCAATACAACAAATTTGATGGAATATACAATAAAAATTGGCTTGTACAGTCTTGAAAGTTATCTGCCTTGTTTCCAGAGTTGTTATTGTGCCTTTTGGGGCTCTAAGTGTCTGTTTATTCCATTCCAGGCTAAAGGTCTAACTTCAAGAATACAAAGCTAGCAAGAAAGGCTCAGGAATGCACTAGCATACCGAACCTGATGCAAGGTAGAGTAAAGATTGGTCTGTGATCCCTTAAGAACCCAGTAGCACAGAGGACAGGCCTAATTGACTGTGTATATCACTAATAGCTAGAAATGTCTTTCTGGGTGAATATTCTCTAAGGAGATCAGAAGTTCAAGTACCTTCAAAAGAACCGCACTTTCATCTTTCGTCTTCGGAAAACTTTTTGTTTTGCGCCGCAGCTATCGACTAGTTTACAGCGTGAATGTGTGCAGGGTTAGAGTCCATGTGAAAGGCACACTAGACGCAGCTAACAGTAATGAATTCTAAGAGCGGTGGCAGATCAGGCCTGAGTCATCAGCCAGGCAGTCGCGCTGAAACGGGAGCGGGAACAGCACACAATGAAAGACACACTCACCTCTCGGAGACCCACACACAGAGCTATTAAAAGACTTTTCTCTACTTAGCTCAAGAAATCAGACACACAAAGGCTAGCTGCTTAATGTCAGGATGTGAGAGAGAGAGAGAGAGAGAGAGAGCGTGCTTGAGTTTTGTACGTGTGTGTGTTTGTGTATCATAGTCACCGCAGCGCTTTTGTGGCTGCACTGATAAAACGTTTCGGTGTCATTGCATGTTACCATGTTTAGCTCGACCCACATGAGGACCTGTCGTGACGTCGTGCAGATCCTCACCCCCCCCCCCTCCCTCTTGAATCGCTGAACAATATGGCTGCTGTCACAGCTGCGAACGCGACACGCAGTGCTCATCAGGCCAACGCTTGTCAGGTACAGGTGACGTTAATTACAGGCATTATTTACACAGCTGAAACACAAGGTGGCAAGGTGGCTCTGCACCAGACTGTCGAAGCTCGTTTCCACCCCCTGGTACCTTGCATGCTTTCCCCTTTTCATAGTGCTGTCTTTCTCTGTTCTGAAAAGAACGTGCTGAAAGAACATTAATCACACATCACTGTTAACCTTGAAATCGTGTCGCTTCGTCTAGGTCGGTTGTCTGCTCATGGCCTGATGAAGTTCAGCTTAGGCAGATGTGAATTCGCATTCCTGATGATTTTCTTGAGCAGGGCATTCTGCGTCAAAGACGAAGTTTAAACTTAATCCGGAAATATTTACAAGTACTCACGGGATACGCTGACCAAGATGTTAGTAGATTTTTATGGTCCATTGTTACCAGTCTCTAAGTGCTTCTGCGTAACCGATCTCATCTTCTCTCTTCCTTCTTCCCTAAAGAACAAAGACTGCCAAGAACAAAGACTGAGCTTTCACCTCAGATGTTGTGTGGGTCTCTGCAGGCCATGTCGTGGCAGATGTTGCGAAGCAGAACTGCGAGAGGTTATAACCAGGCGCACAGGTACGCTATGAGCAAGACTAATCAGTCACAGATGGACACATGGAGTGATCGGGCCAGGACGCACAGATGTCCGTGTCGGTGGTTTCCGTGCCAACCAGGCCTGTCTCCAATCACTTATTCCAATCACAACAGAGCATTGTGTCAACATGTCTATTAGCAAAATCTGAATGAGAAAGACAAGAATTCACAATCACACCCTTCTACATGCAAACACACACACACACACACACATACAGATTACATTTCATGCTTTCAGTCAACATCTTATCAACAATCATCACGCTTGTTTTTAATTTTAACCAATTAATCCCGAGGCGGATTTCTGAGTCACGTCGCTCCGCGCATTTCTGCGCGACTGAATCCACAAGACTGGCATCTGTCATAATTACGTTCACTTTGTAGGATGCTTTGTAGCGCCTAACCAGACGCGTCCCGTCGCCGCCAGATGTTTGTTATGAATGTTTATGCCATGTAGTAACCCAAGCTATTAATTTAGAACTTGTAACATAAAAATACTCCAAAAGCAAGCACAACATAAAAACATTAGCGTCAGCTGCTGTAAAAGTCACGCTATTAATTTCACCGGAGAAGGCTGCATCTCTGAACGCGGCCCATCTGTTAGCCTACAAATGACCCAAATTGCTTTGAAAATGTGCTACGTGGAATCATTTGTACAACACGGTGCACATATTAGCGGTGCATGCGCAGAATGTTATCGACGAATATGCTCAGTTTGCCGTCTTTCTTCCGGACGTAGTTCCCCAGTGCATATGCATCAGATCTGATTTCTATATAAAGTGTCAGTTTTGCTCAGAGGGACAAATCTCATGGGTTAAAGCAAAAGATGGGGATCAACCGCTGTGAGTTAAACGTCTGACTGCTGGAAGCCCCGGGGTTTAAAGTTGGCTTACTGAAGGTCTGCACCTATCAGATTTCCTCACCACGTGTCTTTGAAAAGCTACAAACTGTCAGATGGCATCTTTTTCTGCCCGGGGTTGAGGACTCTCACGCTTAGAAGCTGTCTCATTGTCCTTTCTGTCCTTTTGTATTAGTATTTTAAACATTCCTTCTCTACCGAAAGTTGTGCCTTCTGTATCTGAAGGTTGTGTTCTGGTCGAAATGACACTGTACTAGAAGTGTAACAATCCTAAAAGTTTTTTTTTTTTTTTTACAGTATTTTATTAATGAACAAAATGCTGATTCTGTTGTTTTATAAATTTTTCCCTCTTTTTTCGGGATTTTTTCCCGATTTTCTCCCCTAATTTAGTCGTGTCCAATTCCTCCCAGTCACTAGGGGGCTCCCACAGTAAGCTTCTACCGCCACTCAGTCGGGAGGGCCGCAGACCGACCCATGTGTTTCCTCCGACCCACGTGAAGTCACCTACCATCTTTTCGAACTGCTCGCTCACGCACCGTTGGGGGCGGCGTAACACACTCGGAGGACAGCGCTATCCGCTCCCTCCGCGTGCGCGAGCTCACAGACGCCCCTGATTGGCTGTAGAGCCGTGATTAATGTGGGAGCACTAAGTACCTCTCATCCCTCCCCTCTGAGAGAGCTCGGCCAATCAGCTCTCTCTAGGCCTCCGGCTGTGAGAGGTAACAGCATCACCTGGGAACCGAACCAGCGATCTCCGCACTTTACCACTGCGCCACTCGGAGGCCCACTGATTCTGTTGTTTTGATTGTGTTTCGTCCCACAATCCCATGTTGGTTCCCATGTTTAGAACCAAGGAGTTCACGGTGGTGCTTTTGAGCATACTGTACAGTTCCATAAATGTAAAGTATTGCTATAAAAGTAGACAGACTGGCTCAGCATCATATCAAATAAACAAAACAGGAACGAATGCGATGGCTTGTTCGCTCGGTAGACAAGGAAATCCGTGGCTTTAGGAGATTCCGGGGACCCGACCATAAGGCTGTGGAAGCTCTGACATCCTGATCGAGGTAGCGAACAATCATGCCTGAAAATGTCGCTATAACCGCCTACACACATTCACACTGACACACATACATAAGTCGCTGACAAAGCACATTAACGTTGGAGATCTCGGCTCCGACCTCTACACTGTTACTCACAGAGGACCTGCTTACACACACACACACACACACACAACAGTGCTGGAACTGTGTTTATGTGCGCAACTCGTCTCTAATTGTGTAGTGAGCCGCTGGTATGTATGCAGACGACTTATTGACAGATCCGCAAGGCGAGAGCGGCGACCTGACAAAAACAGGTTGATTAATTACGAGCCATCCAAGACAATTAGGCAGAACGAATGCAAAACAACCTTTAAGCGCATGCATGTGCGCGCTCACCAACCTAGCCTTATTTAAGCCTGACGAAGACACATCAAACAATATTATCACCCCCCATGTTTCCAGGGCAACCCTAATGTGCTGGTGTGCCGGTTTTACTGGAAAGCATTTGGCTTGACAGTTTTAAACATGATTTAGAAGCCGGCTCAGGACGGCCGCATTATCCGGAGCGTTGTAAATCCTCCGGTGATGACGCTCTTTGAGGAAAAAGCAGCCGACCGGCTTCACGCTTTGACCCAGAAAACTAGTAGTTCAGAAAAAAAATCCCCTAGGCAACTCCACTTCTATTTGTTTTTTGTGTTATTTTGGTGAGCCTTCCTGATATTTGAGATTCCCAAACGCTGTTTGTTAGCGCGTTTAGCGAGGACCGTCAAGCTGACAGAGATCAAAAGAAGAGGAGGAGAGATTCTGCCCTGCTGTCTCTGTCTCTTTTGTACTTTTCTGCTTTCGCAGCCTTCTTAATTGGTCTACCCGCAACTTCAGAGAACAAATAAGACGCCGCTTTTATCTCCGCCTTATGCACCAACGTGAGACGGCAGGAACAAACTCCTCGGAATCTAATGGCCAGAACACGACAACTTGGGGAAAAAAGAAACAAAACACGGCCAGAGCACAGTTATAAGGCAAGTATAGGAGGTTTTCAGAAAATTTCGATGAAAAATAACCCGAGTGAAATGAAAGCGTGTGGAATTACTGTGCAAGTTCGGGGTGAAAGTGGAGGTTCTGCTCAATTTCAGTCTTGACCTGTAGCTGTGAACTGGCAGAGTCACAAACTCCCCCGTCTTGGCTCCAGCATAGCCAGCACGGTTATTTTGCTTCATTTGCGCTCTCTGTTGTGTTTGTGTTGTTTTCATTTTTGTCCCCACCCCTTTGTTACTGGTTCGATTCCCTAATGTGTGCACCAGTTCTGTGTTCAATCCTTAATCACTTTGTCCATTCATATCCTAAAATAAGAAAGGCTGCTCAGGGAACAACTGCATTTAATAGAGTAGCAAACCGTGTGTGTTTATAGTGTGTGTCAGTTGTATAACCTTGTGCAGCTCTCACAAACAATACCCTTTTGTAATGTTCCCATTGATAGTCTTAAATAATTAAAATCTACCATATTTGTTCCAGAATCCTGTTTTCAATCGTTGTGATTCCAGCTTTTTGTTAGCACTGCTTGAAAAACTAGCTTTAATCCTAACCCAGATCTTGTTTCTTTGTTGTTTATACATCCGCTGACACATTTCATACTCCAATCTCTCTCTCTGGGCACCGACACAGCGTTTCCTGTTATAAAATCCCACTTACTCTTTCTTTTCGGCTCTATTTTTAACCCCCTCCAACTCCCTTAAGCTCTTTTTATCTCACCATGACTGTCTCTCCACTCTTGATTTCTATCTTCCTCTCTTCCAATCTCATTCTCTGTTCTCTCCGTATATTACCCCCACCCCCTCCCCCCCCCTCCCCCTCCCGCTCCACGCTTCCCCATCTCCGTGCGTCGTCGTGTTTCCCGGCACTTACAGTAAGCGAGATGCATTAGATTAAGATTAGGTAATGGTGAGATGATTGATGGAGGTGGCCAGGCGGTGCTGAAGAGGTCCAGGAAAATAAGCAGGCGTCGCATATTACGGCCCGCAGATTATACAGGCCGCTGATAGAATAATGTCAGCCCGACGGCGGGCTAAAATTGAACTGTCAAGAACTGTCAAATGCACAATAACGCACTCGGAGAGGCTGAGTACTGAGCGGGATCAGACATCGCCGGCTCAAACAGTCCGACGCTGGACGGCTGTGGTGGTCTGCGAGCCTGGATGTGCTCGGTTTCCAGATTTTTTCATTTAATGGTGGGGCAGGAATGTTTTTTTTTTTTCTAGCTCATTTTGTACTAAGCATAACTCAAGAAAAAAAATACAAGAACTAATCTGACTCCAGAATTAAATTTTGCCTCACGCCCAGCCATAACATAGCTGCTTAGTCCCACCCCTTTGTCCTTATAAGGCAACTAACAAAAAAGGGTGATGTTGGTGATATTAAAGAGATGTCAGCACCTGGGACGTCCTGTGAAAGGTAGTGAAAATGCCATCATTTAGAGGATTACGTTCATTATGTATAATCAATACCTGAATTCTAACTGTAGATATGTTAATATTTGTCTCTGTTGTGTTGTAATAGTGAAAACCGCAGCCTCAGCTTTCAGAAATCATCCAACTTTAAGCTGAGCACTTCCCCGTCCTCATGAATATTCATGCACTTCCCTCTGCCTAAAGTCTTTAGCCTTTAAGTGAACCCTTTGCAAGCCAACACTGTATTATCACCAAACCTATAATCACCCGTGCGCGTGATAAATGCAGAACGCAACTCTCAGGCAACTCTTATTTATTTATTTTTTTCCCCTCTGTCACTGGAGGATTAGAGACGCAGATATCATCGCTTCCTATAAGCCACAAATCAATAGCGTGGAGCTCGTTGGCTCTCTGATGGCGCAGGTTCATTTAGGTAATGGTCTAAAAAGGTAGCGGAGGAAAAAAGAAAGAAAAGAGTAGGAGGGAGGGGCGGAGGGGGAAGGAAAGGTTCGGGACTAATAGAAAAAAGCGCTAGACAGAACAGGCCACTGAGCGGATCAGGGCCAATTAGTGATCCTATGGTACTGCAGCGATACAGCCCAATCTGGGGGCAAAGGAGGCATGGGGAAGGGGGTCATAGAACGTTATTCATTTAAGGAGTGATTTAAAAATCAAGACAAGAAATCATTTTGGGAAGCTGAAATAGATCTAACTATCAATCCATGTATCATTTCTTCAACCCACTTTTTTTCTGTAAAAAAACAAAACAAAAAACAACAACACAGAAAATGGCTCATTTTCTGATTTCCAATTTTGTGCTCAAATAAAAAAATGTAAAATACAGACAACAAGTGTTCACTTTCCATTTTCATTTCTTCACTGCACACAAACAAATGGCAGAAAGCACAAAATTGGAAATCAGTCGTTAACAAGTCCTTAAAATGAGTCGTTTAACATTTTTTTCATTTTGGTTTTGAAATCAAATATTGGAAAAAAAACAAAACAAAACAACAACAACTGGTTTTCTCTTTTTTTATATTTGGTTTTATAAAAAAGAAACACTGAACGAATGATAAATGGATTGATATCCTACTCGCACGCCATTTGCTTAATATAATAATAACAATAGAATATTTGTTTCATTTTGTCACATATTTAGATCATGTACTTTATTCGGAGATCTGATATTGACCTGAAACAGTGAAACTGTTCATATTTCACGTTGCTGCACAAATAACTAACACCAACACGACACGCAACGTACTCGATCCACTATTAACACTGACAATCAAAGAACCGGAAACTTATTGCAAACTGTTAAAATATCAAGAGTACGGAAGTTAAAATGAAGCCTTAATGCTAGCCTACACTATCTAGGTGCAGAAACGTTTTAAGAAATCCCAAAGTGATCTCTGCTATGTAGATTAGCCGCTAGCAGGTACTTAAGGGATTTTAATGAAAACAAAACAAAGATATTTTACTAAATGCTTATAGTTTTTTTTTTTTTTTATCACTTTGTATGTTACGTAATAGCTTGGCACATCTGGCAAGCTAACACTTAACTCGATTTCCTTATGAATAAAGGACGGAAGTGTAAATGCATGCACGAGTGTTTTCATTCAGTGACCACTTTTGAAACATGGACAGAGCTGTATTAAAAAGTTATTTATTTTGATGATTTATTAATTTTATGTGAATAAACGCAAATTTGTAAATAACTGAAAATAAATATGCTATCTTTAGCTTTGAAATGTGGTGTTAGCCCAGCAGAAATTGCAAGTCTTCAAAAAGTACAAAAATATAAGATCTGAACCTCAGCATCGTCCTTGAATTAACTTAAATGTTTTGATATAAAAGAAAATAAAATCCCTTAATAATGATGATGTTAAGAGCTTCTAATGGATCTTAGGATTCTTAGAATCATTAAAGCCCCGCCCTCTTGGTGTTTACTCTCATTTTATCATCCAACACAAATAAACCTTATTTACTCATATTTAAGATGAATGATGTAAGATTGTTTATATAGATTTTTTGGACGACAGTTTTCTTCGTCCATCTGTAGCACATACTGACTCTTTGAATTCTTCACGATTTCCATCTCGGTCTTCTCTTTTTATGCAACATTAATTCACCGAGAGAAGAAAAAAAAAAAGAAAGGAAAATTCCCTCGTCGCCTCAGCATGACTGTTTAAAATATTCCAAACCAAAGTCTCCCGTAAGACATAACTCATGCTGACAATGCCATCTGCGAGGCAATCCCCGCATGCCCGTCTCTGGCAGACATCTTGAGAGAGGATGATTAGATGTTCTTGTAGATCAGCGATTACCGTGACGGCGGAATCGACCTCGCTTCGGATTTCTTGATACTTATCAATCAACTTAAAACGTAAATTAATTACGGCCTGAACAAAAAAATCGAATGTAGATCGAGGACTTAAAAAATCATGAGTTAGCAAAGCCGGTATGAATGTGACTCTTCCCATTTTTTCTACATGAGAAGTGAATCTCAATCTAGAGCGAGTGGAACTCAGGGGTCTGGCTCGTCGTTCCCTTCTAGGAAAACGTCTCGGGTTACTTTGTTGTAACCCTGTTCCCTGAAAAGACGGGAACGAGATGCTGCGTGAAAACGCTATG
>JAQQZS010000008.1:24841342-24867144 GCA_030068045.1 Platyallabes tihoni | reverse complement strand
CCTGCGCTCTGACCCCAGTTTCCTAATTGGGATATGCGAAAATTGAGCAATTTCCCTCTGGGATTAATAAAGTTCTACAAAATTAAAAAATCGTTTTTTGGTTCACGGTGTGAAAAACAATAACCAGGTCAAATAGCTAAACTAACTAAAACACTTTCAGCTCTTTCAGCCGTGAAAGATTTTTGCGATGATTCTTCTAAACGGCCGGTGCTCCTGCAGGAAGCTTCAGACGTGATTCCGGCTCAGCGAGCGCGAAGTGGTGACGGAGGTGAAGAAGGTGATGGAGGAAGCACGGAGAGATTTGTGTAAACAATGGCAGCATCTGCTGGAGATGACAGAAATTACACACACACACACACACACACACACACCAGCAAGGCAGAGTGCACCCACATGCATATTGCAGTCTGATAATTGAATCATAATCTAATTTGTATTTCAGACGGACGAGGCTTTTCCGACTCCTTCTGATAATGACAATTATCTCCGTTCACTTTAATGTTTTAATTTTTTTTTTTTTTTTTTTGTGCCCGGCGCTATTATGTGGGAGCTGATAGAGAGGGGAGCGACGATTAAAACAGCAACCTGTGCCCGGTTCGGAGAGTTTTATCCTATCAGGAAGACGAAGGAGTGTCCCTCCTGCCTCCCCTGCGCTCAGCATATTGTCCGCCCATGGCTGGGAAATTAGTCACATCTGAAACAGCCTAATTAACAGATAGGGGCTTAACCTACTTATCGAAGCATGGCACCAGGAAATTTTTACTGCTTTTTCTTTTTTTTTCTCAGGGGTTCGACGTGTACATGTGCGTGTCTGCGGTGTCATGATGAGGTTCTGTCTTGGGTCTACGTGAGTCAGGGCAAGTAAATTAAATAAATAAATAAATAAATAAATACATGAAGAAATAAAAACAAAATCATACTCAGGGAAACTGCGGGAGTGCAGGAACAATCGAGTTAAACACAGTAAGATGCAGGTTTTAAAACTGATGAGTTTGCAAAGTATAAAAACATTCTCTCTCTCTCTCTCTCTCTCTCGCACCACTGCACTTCTCACCCATCCGCTTCCACTGCTAAAAAGCGCACACACGATGTCAGGTGTCAGGAAGAACGCCCGAATTTCCGAACAATCGTACGCAAAACAACGCGCTCGCTCGCGGCCCCTCCATTAGAGTGATTGAAAATAAATAAATAAATAAATAAAATAACAACACTCAGCTCTAATGTTATTTGCAAATGATACAGTATTTAACCAAACCCCCCAACCTCCTCCCCCCATCCCCTCCCAAACACCTCTCTTTCTCTTTTTCACCCCCTCCCCCCCCCCCCCCCACCCGCTTTCCCCTCCCTTCTCTCGCGGCACTTACTCGCTTCTCTTCTTTCCCACTAATTGCTAGTTAAGGGATTGATTTAAAAAATATATGAGACCCGAAAAGCAGGAGGATCGATCACGTGATTCATTCTGCGGTTAGACTTAAAGCGGCCGTAAGGAAGATTTTCAGGGCCGTGATTGTGGGTCGGGATCTGACAGTTTACAGTCGTGTAAAATGTGACGCCTTTGACTCTCATTAATTAAACACTGATTAACAGCAGGGTGCGTTTTGTGGGCGGGGCTTAAGGATTGTCAAGAGCATTTCATGTTGCTGTTTTTTTAAATATTTTTTTTTTAATTTCCTTCCTGATCTCACTTTCATTCCTTTGTGATTATGATCTAGTGGTCTTCTACTTCTTCTTCTTCTTCTTTTTTGTTTACCGGCGGTGGGAATCCGGCAGGTTACATTACTCAACCTTCATTAAGGGGCGTGGCTTGTCTCGAACCCACCCCTGGCTCACGTCCTGTTTCTAAGGAAACCCCCAGTCACACGCTGGAGCGCTCCCGGGCCTCCTGAGCACTTTAAGTCATGCAGCCAAATTTCCACCAGCAGCAGCACCTGAGACTTGGATTCGGTTTATATCTCGGCTCTCGCTCAGCTTTCGGCTTTAATGCGGGCTTACCTTTAACAGCGAAAAGGGAAAGCAAAAAAAAAAAAAAAAAAAGCACTTCCACAGCTAGTAGCCGAGCATATTAGAAAATAAAATACAATTCTGCCACCTGACACTTCAATTTGGGCCGCTCCGACTGTGAGAGCCGTCAGCTCCCCGGCCTGCCTGGCGTGATGGAGGAGACCCCAAATATCATTTAACAGATCCGAGCTGCGAGGGTAATGCACATACACTCTCCCCTACTGCATTAAACACACACACACACACACACACACACAGACAGACATGCCAACGCTCAGCGCTCGGCTCCCTCACACACACACACTCTCATTTTAATTGACTGCATTGTCTGTGATGTGGCCGGGAGGGGCGGGGGGGGGGGGTTGGGGGGGCGAAGGGAGGGAGGAGGGAGGGAGGAAGGAGTGCCTCCACCTACAAGCTTTCAGGAGTGTGTATGATCCGATCCGACCGTCACTTTTAAAACCGTTTCATTCTTCGACTGCTAATATTACGGTTTCTTCGTGCTGCCTTCAAGTGTTAAGTCGAGTTCCCGCGCTGACACGCAGGAGTCGCGACAGTGACACCAAACACTGTTACAAATTAATTACACATTTATATAGATTTTCACTTGTTTATTTAACAGACTGCGTTTGATTTATTTGTAAAAGTCTTCGATTGCATTTTGCCGTACTGCAGACGTCCACGATACTGATATCACTAGAACTTAAGTCAACTGTATTAAGTAACAATTCTGCTTGTTCATCTGTTCTATTCTCTCCATCCTCCTCGTTCCTTCCTCTCTCTCTCTCTCTCTCTCTCTCTCTCCCAGCCTACTCTCCTGTCCTTTTTCTCCCAAATCACTTCCGTGTCTCTTTCACTTTCCGCCTTCTATCCCACTTCGGACTTTTTTCTCTCCCAACCTACTCTCTCTCTCTCTCTCCATGTCCTCCCTGCACTCTTCCTCCCTCCTTCACTTCTCGATCTTTCTCTCTTCCGTCCCGCCCCCTCTCTCTTTCTTTCTCTCTTGGGCTGCACTTTTTTTTTCATTATTTTTTTTTTGTTCCATCAATTCCCTCTCTCTCTCTCTCTCTCTCTCCCTCGCTCTCAGACACAGTGCTGAGGTAAGGATGCCGGGGCAGCGGGCGTAGCGATCTCACAGCGCCGGCATCGCTCACCGCATCGAGCGATCGTTTAGCGCCGGCCTCCCTCGCCGTGATTGATCGACTCGGCCGGCGTCTAAATCACACTCGGTATTGTGACAACGGCGGGAGAGCGACAGCTGATTCACAGCAGGACAGAAGGAGAGGGCGATGATGGGGACCAAGGTGACAGCCAGGAGTGTACACACACTTTTCACACTTCACACACACACACACACTCACACACACTCACGCACGCCTGGGATGTACATTTTTAGGGTAAAGCCCAGGAGTTGTGCTAAGCTAGGTCACAATCTGCACTAACCTTAGTGTAGTACTGAAAAAACATTCAGTAGTCCACCTGAGCGCTGAAACGACTAGCAGGCTAGCTCACTGCGCGGCATTTTTGGCGGCTTACTGCTTTAAAAATGTTATTTATTTATTTATTTTTATTTCAAGCTAAATTTAAAGGTCCCACGTTTTACTATTTTCCCCTAAAATGTGTGTGTGTGTGTGTGTGTGTGTGTTAATCCTCCAGCTGAAATATCACTCATGTGGTTTCAGTGTAAGTAATTGAGCTCCTGCTAAGCCACGCCCTTCCAGAAAAACAAACAGCAGAGATAAACAACCAGCCGGGGGAGGGGCTTCTCCTTATATGAGGTCACAATAGGGTGGAAAATGTAATATTTAAATAAAAATGGGAAAAGGACAAAAAAAAGCAGGATTTTTTTTTGTTTTTTATGATTGTTTCTTTGTTTGTTTGCACACACACACACACACACACACACACACACTGGATATCAGTCTTAAAGTCTAAGAATAACTAAAAAGTGAGTTGTGCATAATAGAGAGCCTTTAAAGCATAGAAAGTAATCCAGTCCTTTATTACAAACAGGACATTTTTAGCATCCATCTCATCTTACAGCGGTTTACTCCAAGTGCGAACTGATCCGTCAGCGCGGGAGAGTAAGAAGACGTCGGACGTGAAGAGAAATAAACAGTAAACACCAGTAAAGTCAGAGATCCCAGCACATACTGTATAAACAACAAAGAATTTGTCATCCGGCCGGAAATGCTCTTTATTCCGGCTGCTTTACGGCGCTGCTGACGCGTCCAAACCGACAGACAAATCACGTGCAGTCGAGGCAATATCCAGGCCGGCCTCAGCCGCTGGTGCAGGACTGCTGATATCAGCAACTCTGCAGGGTCAGGGCCCACTTTCTCTCTCTCTCTCTCTCTCTCTCTCTCTCAGACGCACTCTCATTCTCTCAGTCCACTTCCTTTCGTTTCCTTTTTTTTTCCTGTTCCACTCCTTACCTCACCAGCGAGACGCCAAAGCAATCAATCTTAACTAGAGCCATTCGTTCAGCGGAGTGAAGGATGCCATTTGTTTTCTTCCCATCTTTTCTCCGTGCGCTCCTTTTTCTCCCTACGTCTGTGCTGCGCTTTTACATATTCCTCTCTTTAGCGTTTTTCGGAGCGAGATAATAACTCTAATGGCTGTTGTGCTTCTTGCGTTAAGCAGGAAGGCTTTTTCGCATTTATTCGTTTCCAAGATCTGAAGTGACGGAAAACACGATCCAGACTTAGAGCTGAGCAGTTCTGGATCGATTCTGCTTAAATGCTCAGCCATGGATCTGTGAAGAAAAACAAAAAAACTGGCGTTTAAACACACAACCTTTTGGCCAGTTGAGCAAGAACCTCAAGAATCACTGAGTCACCTCGGAAGCAAGCCGAGAGTGTCCGGTTCCCTCCGGAGCGTCATTTTATCCAAAAAAAAAGTGTTTTTTTTTAGTCTGCCAAGAATTGCAGACTCGTACCTCTCGAGCCTTTCCTTCTTTTAGATATGCCACGCTGGCCTCTGTGAAAAAAATCTACATAATGAAATTAAACAAGTGCGCACTATTTATGGGAAGGACAATTTATTTGTCAGACATCCAAGGAACAAAAAAACGGAGAAAGAGAAGGCGAGATAGAAAATAAAAGATCGGGAGAAAATGAGAGAGAGAGAAAGAGAGAGAGAGAGAGAGAGAGTGAGAGCGCTTTCATTAATCCGTGAATGTAATTACTGTTTAAGCAGGCCTCCCCTTGATTGATGTCCTTCAGCCATGTTTCATTTACTTGAACATGTTCCAATATTCAAGGGAAATAAATAAGCAGATTCCTCAAAGGACTCGCTATATAAAGGGGAAAAAAAAAAGAAATTCCCGAACGTTTCCGTCGCGGCGCAGAAAGCATCCGAAGACAGAAAGAGTGCCGGCGAAATGGGCCGTAGATTATACATTACATAAAGAAAGATGATGGATGTGGAGGGAAAGCGTTTAAAGGCAGCCTACAGCCGCTGATGGCACACGGATGCACCTCGAGAGCTTCAATCATGTTGGCAATAACGCAAATAGCTCTTCATTCCGCGAGGCGGCGGGCCGACTTGGGCCTTGTTTCACAACGTATATAGTTCTGCAAGGACAATTTGGAGAAGATGACTTAATACGGTTTGTGCGCGGCACTCGCGGGCTTAGGGTTCCCTGGACAACCAGACGTCGGAGCTTCGGGTGAGTGCGGAGCGCCGTGTTCACTGAATGAAACACGCATCAGAATCCTCACACGGGAAGATCTGCTCTCTAACATCGCCAGCAAGACAGATAGATACGAGGGGCGTTCAAGTCAAACCGGGACTTGTGATGAACGTTCTGGTGAATGATGATGTAAAACAGGCCGAAACATTTGAACATTTGAACCGCGGCCCCACGTTTTAGCAGGTGGAACGTCTGATCCTAAATCAACGGATAACCTGTCGCCAGTCATACCTGTGTGAACTGTACACACAATCATTCAGCAGCACCACTTGCGCATTACAGGAGCTCGGCTGGGAGTTATTGCCACGTTCCCCGTACAGTCCTGACCTCGCTGCAAGCAATTTCCATGTTTGGTTCATTAAAGGAGTTCCTGGGAGGCCAGAGTGAAGCTTTAGACATGAAGCAGGCGGTCCAATCCAATCACGTCTCCGATGTACTGAAAAACCTTTCTACCTTGATGGTGTCCAAGCACTAGTGAAACACTGGGATAAGTGCATTAGTGTAGCAGGGGATTATATAGACAATTAAAAGTCCCAGTTTGACTTGAACACTCCTCACATAAGCCCATATTCCAATTGGCCAGATGAGGAGGAGGTGTGGTCAAGGGTAATGTATATATATATTAGCAGAGTGTCTCTGAGATTTCAGCTGCTAAAAAAGATAAAAAAAATAACTATATATCATGTTTATAAAGAGTTCCTAGCACTGATACAGCCCACATACACAAAATACGGTCATGTGATGTATCGATAATCAAGACCCGCAACTTCGGGAGCCACATCCTCTACGACAGAAATAACCATTTTATGCGTATATGTGTTCTTGGGGGAAAGGTCCTCTGGATCAGTAAAATATCTATCTATCTATCTATCTAATGTATAGAAGTCACATCGATAAAGACACGCCCATATCTGTCATGCTTGATCTGTTATCCAGACAATGTGTCTTTTTGTAAGAACTGCTGAATCCACAAAAACTCATTAATCGACAAAGAAAAAAAAATTGATTCTGATTCATGGTTTTACATAAAAGCGGACTGTGTCAGCAACTGTGTGGTGCAGATACAGTTACCCTTAGCACGTCGATAAATAAATAAAATAACACACCCAAATATGATGAGTGAACGAGAAATCATACATGAAAAATGATCCCATATACAGTATAATCCCGGGTCGGGAGACACAGAAAAGCGATATGGTGATGACGGTGATACTGAGCAGGATGTTTCAGGTTCAGCACCATGGACAGCACCGGCATCACATACAGTACGTCCACTCATGCTGCAACAAACACGCGGGAAAAAACCCCCAAAACTTCTAATATTTTGGCCAGAGACTCTCCTAATATTGATATTAAAAACATGATACCCGTGCGTCCCTAATGAGTACCGCATGATAATACTGTAATATTGTTTTGTGGGCTTTAGGCCAGTCGGGATCTTCGTACTCGAAAAGGTTATTTCCACCCCGGCCCTGGCAGCCTGTCATAAATCCCCCACAATGCAACAGGCTGGCGCTCCCGTATTCAGACATCATATTTGACTTAAACCCCCGCTGGTATTTGTTTGGCTTGACGCCGGTGACACTTTGATTAATCCAATTTGCTCTGCCGCATTTACAGCTCCTTTCCATTTCATCCAGCCCAAATTACCGAGCACTCCAATTAAATTAAACTCTGCGGCATTTACATCGACGCCCTAACGCCTAGGATGCTAATTTCTCTTTCGTTCTCTTGCTACTGTAAGACTGGCCATCAGAACATTTCCCCGCTCGAAGCAGATAAACCGCACCACCGCCTGACGTGGGTCGCTCGCACTTCCTCGACATCTGTAAAAGATTCATCCGAGAAGTGGAAATAAAAGCCGGCGACTCGGAGCGTGACTTATTTCGAGAAGTGACTCTAAATTAGCAACTCGCTTCCTCGCTGCCTCACATATGGCAGGCTGTCTGCTGGGGCCCGCGTTCCTGACTTTCGCTCCTGTTGTTTCCAGTGTTTTGTTTTAATTTTTTTTTTTCCTTTTAGTGTTTCGAGCTTTAATTCT
This sequence comes from Platyallabes tihoni, assembly GCA_030068045.1. Taxonomy (NCBI): domain Eukaryota; kingdom Metazoa; phylum Chordata; class Actinopteri; order Siluriformes; family Clariidae; genus Platyallabes; species Platyallabes tihoni. The sequence goes on along the minus strand of JAQQZS010000008.1, from coordinate 24,859,408 downwards.
TTACAATGCTCATCCTGGGAAATATGTTTTTATCTACATTTATTTAATGTAGATAAAGAGTTTATGTAAGCTTACTCGCTTCCTTAAACCCTTTATGTAGTGAGAATTGTACCAAGAACCTTGTGTGTAACACAGAACTCCAATAAATAATTCATCAAAATGCTTTTAGATCTTTATGATTGAAGTTGAACCTCCGTGTCTTTAGTACTATACTTAACTTTTAAAATAAATACATGTTTAAACTGTTTAAAATTCTCAGTGTGCAAAATGCTTTATTAAAACTAACTAACTAGCTAAAAAAATATTGTAGAACCTTCTTAGGCAGACTAGCACATTTGTAAGAAAGAATGTATATATATAAACAGTGCAGTTAGATATTTTTAATACTTTACTTATTCTATTATAATTAATAAAGCCTTTATATCTATCTTTATCCTTTACTCTTTATATTCTACTTTTATCCACCGAGGGACACTTAATTTCGTTATAAACTGTGCAATCACAATAAACTATCTATCTATCTATCTATCTATCTATCTATCTATCTATCCAGAAACAAATGCAAGTACATGTTGAATAATTACAATTACAAAAAGAAGTTATAGTAATAATTTAAATATATAATAATTTATCATAATTTAAAAAAAAAAACAAAAAAAAAACAGAACTTTCTGTATTTTTTAAATAAACGCAAGCTATAATTGTCAGAAAAAAAAACCCTTAGTAACTAAAACATTTTTTTTTTCTAAAAATTGCACTCAGCATACAAACTGAATTGTTCAAGGGGCCTGTCATTTAGAATAAAAAAAAAGTAATTTATGAAATAAAAAAAGGAAAGACTAATGTTAGTTAGTAAGAACTTACTAACTTCAATAAATTTAATTTAAAAAAATGGGTTTAATACAAATTGCAAAAAATAAAGAGTAACATGTTCCCCCATAAAATAGAAATTATTATTTTTTATTTTAATAATAATAATAATTATTATTTTAATTATTATTATTATTATTATTATTGTTATTTTTATTATTAATATTATTTTTATTATTATTTTTATTATTATTATTATTATTATCATTATTATTATTATTATTAACTTTTTTAATGGGCTGGTAGCGATGGGAATCACCAGGGGTACATGATACTATATTATCCTGAATCTTCTGTGCGGATTTGATTTGTATTGTGATTCTTAAAGTATCCTGATTTGATACTTGTATCCTGATATCCTTTTTGCACTTCTTCACGCTGTGCTCTCTTGCAAAGTGTGAATAGTTTAGAGCGCACCACCTGTAGGATTATACACCTCGAACATAAATAAATAAAAAAAAAATTAAGAAAAATTTATTTTGTAGGTAGTGTAGCGATACACAAATTTCCACACTAAAGAATCGCGATATGTAACTGAATCTATTTTTCCCTACTTCTATGGGGGTGAGTGAAAATTTTATTTTATTTTTTTCTACTTAATATCTTTCCAAAAATAACCTTCAATGTACAAAGTGCTTGAAATACTTGAGTAATGCCTCAAAAACGAAATTGTCCCTCAATAGCGCAGCGCGTCTGCAATTCCCCAGCTCTAAGCAAACAGCCGAATCTCTCCTTGCCCCCGTCTCCTGACCTGGCAAAAATAAACACGACAGAATAAATAGAGGAATTACGCTTCATAACCAAAATGGCTCATGTGATCGTGCCACCCTCAGCGTTTTTTCCCTCTCTCTCTCTCTCTCTCTCTCTCTCACATCCTCAGCCACTCCAAGCTTTTTTTTGCAGAGCTTAGCACGTTTCTCACAACGGGGCCCTCGTCACAGATAACAAGCTGGTCAATACTCAAAAGCGGCCCTTTAATTGGCCGTCGACCCCCCCCCCCCCTTCACCCCCACTTTCCCTCCCTCCCCTACCTGTCAAGAGACCTCGCAGAGGAACGTATTAAGTGCTTCTCTCCATTAGGCCAGCGGGAATTAAGGAGCTCTGCTTGGTGCGAGGAGATGCTCATTTGCTTTGCGTTTATTTCTCTCGTTCTTTCAGATAGGGCTTTTCTGTTCGCGTGGCTTAACGCGCTGATTCACTAAACCCGCGCTTCTGCTGCTGCTGCTTTCTTTTTAATACTAATAGCCGTAATACTGAAACAGCAATCTGCCTTTATTGTATTTCCACGCGGCCCGGATTGTATCAGAAATTATTTTCAGGATCTCCTCAACAAGACAGGCGTGACTCACCGGGTTTAAAATAACTCGGCTCGAGCACAACAATATTTCCAGAATTTTGTAACACAAATTGTTTCGCGCAGACACAGAAACGAGACGCGGCGCTGAGCGGCTGGTTTTGCTAGACATTAAGATTGTTAGCGGAGCAAGCGAGGGCCGGTTCCAGCTGCGAGATCGTGCTTGGGAGGTTAAGCCGCAGTGAGGCGTCGCTGTCTGGCAGCGGGCTTTGACCTGATGTGCCTTTTCATCTCAGAGCGAGCTCTGTAAATCCCTCAAGTGCATTATCTGCCCTCCTGCAACACAATTACCCCTAAGTGCCTTCCTTCACTTTGACCCCCCCTCCCTCTCCCGGCGACGGCTATTGACCCTTCTAATAACGATCATTATCTATATCGTGCTTTTTACGCATTTAAAGGTGATTAACTTTTAGCACGAATAGCGCGGCTACACGGCACACAACTGTGCGCTGAGCGCAACGAAACAAAAACACTTGTCTTGTTTAAACAAGAAAGAAAGAAGAAGAAAAAAAAAAATAATAATAATAATAATAAACCCATCATGCTCAGTCTGGTTCCAACTGTGACCCAGTCACGAATCGGACAAATTAAACGCGCGTTAGCATCTTTAAAAAACCCGCGTATGCTCGAGATGGTGGTTCAGATGAAGTAAAAGCTGCCGGTCCGTACTGGAGATCTGATATCCTTCATACAAGTCACATGAATGTAGATTTTTCTACATTTCGTTACAGTATTCTGACAATTTCTTACATAATCTTAAATGAATTAATCTTAAATAAATAAATAAATAAATAATTAAAAAGTGCACAGGGCACAAATAATACAATTATTTATGTAACACACCAAAAAATATATATACTGTATAATAAAACATGAGATGAGATGTAACAGATAATCTAGCGCAATACTAGCTTCATATATAACATAACATACTGTAGCATAACAAAAGTCAATTACTTCCTTGTATGTTACATTTACTGTTAACGTGTAACACTGTGAGCAGCATTGTGGTAACGTTGTGTAACAACAGTGTACTCCAGTGCACGGCAACTACTATGCATATGATGTAAGAATACGTAACATTAAAATGTTATAATAATACCATGTAACGTGGCAATGATGCACGCAACATAAAGCAAAATAACAACACAGCATCATGTAACATGAGGGTGTAACGGCGTGACTTATAATGTGTATCATTGCATAACAGGTTTCCTAATGCCTTGTACTGTAACAATGTACAGTAAGGTTATGTTGCGTCATGTGACATAGCTTAACCAAGCTTTACGTAAGACATACCAGGTATAATAAGGTGAAATGATGTAGCAGTGTTACATAACGTAGCAGAGGATAACGTAACATGATAAAGTACAATCATGTAATAGAGTTCGTAAAGTAACAAACTGTAACCCAGCAATATTATCTATTGTCGTATGAAAGTGTTACGTAGCAACAAAAAGTAGCTGGACATAACATGATGTGATATAACTTAACGCAGCATCATGTAACAACGTAACATATTATAATGTAAGATAAAGTAATGATGTAACATGAAGTAGCTAATTGTAACATTATATTAAATAGCTTACTGTAGCATTATCTAACAACCTAACAGGTTATTATAAACTGACATAACGTGAAAAATGTTATGGAACATTATGTCATGTTATATAGCCGAACCTTACATTACATAACACAATCTGTAAAATAATGAAAAATAATGTAAAAATGTTTCTTGAAGTAGTTGAATGTAATGATTCACATTCAACTCCTTTTTTGACACATTTACACATTATTTTACCTCAGTGTTACGATGTTATGTAATGTTAGGTTAAGCTATATAACATGATGTAATGTTTCGGAACATTCTTACGCTATGTCCCGTTATTTTACGTTATCGTACCTGTTAAAAAAAAAACATCACATGACGTGATGCGATGTAGCTAAATGTAGCACCATGGAACAAGGTAACAGGTTACATAATATAAAATAATGTTAAAATGTAACAATGTAAGAAGGTAACGTGAAAACGTTACATACTGTACGGTACATAACATCCTGTGATATAGCTTAACATAGTATTATGTTACAACATAACAGGTTGATAAGATTAAAAATGTTATGTTACGCTTTCTATTTTTGCCCAAGGTAGAAATGTTATGTAAAGTAGTCAAAAAAGTAGTCATGTTATACAGCGTAATCTAACATTATGTGACAACGAAACAGGAACAACAACCTACTGTAAGATAGTGTAAAAAAAAATAAAATAAAAAAAATTATGCAAAATAGTTAAATGTAATGTGATCTGATATACTGTAGCTTAACACAACATTATGACACAGCGTAAAAATGTAGCGTCATGTGATGTGCAGTAGTTTAACAAAGAATTATATCACAATGTAACTAACAAAAGTACTTAAACTTGACGTCATGTTATATAGATTAACGTAGCATTACGTGATGAAGTAACAGGTTCAATAACGTAATATAACATACAGTAGCAACGTGAACTTTTTAGGCCCTGCACGACAAACGCTCAGGATGATTAGTGAAGACTTTAACCCTCGCTCGCAAAATGGTGGGTTTGAAATCATCCATCATTTCAGCTATTCTCTGCTTTTGTCCACTAAATAGGTGTCATGTTAGCTACACATCCGCGCTACGCGGCCGCGCTACACATTGGCCCTCGCGCCGGGGGAATAATAACAGGCTTTCAGGCGCTATTCAGCTGCAGTCAGAACTCGCAGAGAAAAACGCTGATATTGTTCACGTCCCTTTCAGGCAACTGGTTAACCTGTAACCCGCTAGCCTGTGACCCGCTAGCCTGCCAAGCTAACCACGTACTTATGTGTGTAAAGATCAGCTACACTAAAAAAAAAACACACCCAAATATATATATATCAGGTACACTTATACACTTTACACACACACAATGTTGTGTTTTTAGCCTACAAAAGTTTAGTTGTGGTCAGCTATAGAGAACATGTTAGTGTCAGTGTCAGAGTGTCTGTGTGTGTGTGTGTGTGTGTGTGTGTGTGAGATGCTGGGTGGCATGTTGCAATTTCCCAAAACCCTGTCAGAGCAATTACAGCCACTGCAGTGTGTGCATGGCTGCTCATGGACATCCTCCATTTTACACACACACACACACACACACACACACACACACACACACAGAAACAAAATTTTCTCACTATACTGGGAGGTTTATGGACGCCTATATTTCCCTTGTCCACCTGTCTCTCTCTCTCTCAGTCTCTATCTGTCTATCTGTTTGTCTGTCTGTCAGTCTGTATGTTTTGTATCTTTCTTTCCATCTGTTTTAGTTTGTCTGACTCAAGACTTGCATGTCTGTCTGTGTGTGATTATTCTGTCTAGTAATCTGTCTCTCTGCCTGCCTGTCTCTCTTCCTGTCTGTCTCCTTCTCTGCCTCTCCGTCTGTCTGCCTTTATGTCTCTATCTCTGCCAGTCTGTCTGTCAGCCTCTGTGCAGGTCTGTCTGTCTCTCTGTCTGTCTGTCTTCCTGTCTGTCTACCTACAATCACGACCCCAACAAAACTCAGTTTGACAGAATGAAAGTGTGTGTGTGTGTGTGTGTGTGTGAGTATGTGTGTGTGTGTGAGTGTGTATGTGCGTTAACACACAACACACACACACACACACACACACACACACTCAAAGTTAAAAATCCCCAGACACGTGAGACATATTTTCTTCTTCCCCCCGTCTTTCTTATTTAAGCTCAGCTCTCGGCCGCTCCGACTGAAGTTCATCAGTATTCATGAACTGGAAGTGTGTGAAGTTTAGTGATTAGCTCGAGCGGTTAAACAAGATTAATGATAGAAGCCGAGGCGCAACTCCAAACACACGGAGAAAATTAGAGCCATTTAAGAATTAAGGACGTGGCCCTGCGCCTAACTAGTTGCCTGGTCATTTTTTTTTTTTTTCTCGTAGCGCCATTATTAAATTATCTCAGATTAGCCGATATTTAAGCTCGCTCCCTCGAGCGATTTGGAGAAATCAGGAAAGACGGGGCGTGCGGGCTCGCTAATCAAGCGGCAGATAAATAAATGCTAATGGCGCGCTTGAAAAATAAGGCTAGGTTTACATCTGTTTGCGTGGCTAATTTGCAGGGATATTAAAGACGGAGGCTATCGTCGGGAAACGCGCCGAGCGATTCATCAGGTTCGGGTGCAGGACGAGCGTTTATTCGATTAAATCGGTAGAGAAACTAGCGTGGTTTTTTTAATCAGGAAAATTTAGATCGAATTAGCGGACGACTGCAGGATCATGATGCAGCCTGGAGCCTTCAACAACAATAACAACGACAAGAAAAGAAAAAAAAACAAAACCAAACACACACACACACACACACACAAATATATGAAGATTTAAAGTGGAGGCCGCTGTCGCGTTAACGAGATGGAAATAAAATCATGCTAATTGACGTTTCTTTGACAGTCGCGCACGCAGAGATGAGATGTGGGTTCCGTCAGGCTGACAACAGCTCGGGATTTAAGCTTCCCACTCTCCGTGTGGCTCTTCATCTTCATTTTTTTTTTTTTAATTCCTGTGAAACATTTGGGGATCACAGGGGACGTGGATGGATCTGCACCTCGTCCCCCCCAAAAAAAAAAGTTCAAAAACAAGGCTAATCCTGTGTGAGTGCTCTCGAACGCTCAGGACATGAAGAAACAAACGAACAAAGTAAGACACACAATGAGAGCTACTTGAGCATGAGGAAGACTAATAATAATTATAAGGATAATAATAATAATAACAATAATAACAATACTACCAAACCAGGACATTTCTATGCCAAGCCCGTGCTCTAAATCCCGTTACGAGTTCTGTAGCTAGCGCGCTTGTGTTCCGCTGAGTCTCATTTGAGGGAATATGTAGAGAACGGTTGCGTAACACAAACCCAGGAGTGCTGACGAGGCGAGTGTTTCTGTCCGCTCCCGGACCCTAATCAGAGCAACACCATCGACTGTAATGACTGTCAAAGGGGAAATAAATAGCGACAGGAGCGCTATTCTCAGCACCGTGCCGAGGAGCGGGAAAAGAAGAAAAAAAAAAGTAAGACCCACACTGCACTTCTGAAATCCAGTAATCGTGTCCTGACATCATGACATCACCTTTAATCCGCTCGCTGAATTAAAGTAGTTAAGAGTGTGGGGGCGGGGGGGAAGGTTTTAATAAGCCTTATATATATATATATATACTGTATATATATATAGAACAAACAACAAACCTTGTGTTGTGTTTTCATAGGAAAATAATCAACAGTGTGATGAAGCCGCATTACATTTCATGTCCATGAGATACAGTATGTTCTTAGTTACACTGTAACTTGCTTACGTTTCCTCACTAGGCTCTTGTTTTGTTATTAAAATTCACAATTTTAATAACAAAACAAGTTATTTTACAGTTTCAGAATTAAAAAAAAAAAAAAAAAACGTACAGCCCTAAATCTGACACTGGAGACTCCTTACACAATCTCGTAAAAGAATCGTAAAACTACAGATACTACGCACCCGCAAATACAGAATCGTCATGTAGATTATGTAAATGAGGTACATTATGTAAAACAAGTTTAAAACAGCTAGCTTTAGCTTATATCTAGAGTAAAAAACATAAATTATTTTAGTTTGTATAGGAATGCGATTAAAGATAAATGATGACTTAGAAGAACATGGAAACTGCAACAAAGAACTCAGAAGGCAACTACTGTAGTATATCTCTAGAGCAGTGTTTCCCAAAGTGCGGGAAGCCCCTAGTGGACTTTAATGGTACTGCAGGTGGGCTGCACGACATCATATTTCTCAAGTTTATAATTTTCTATTTTGTTATAAGGTCCATAAAATATTTCAGATTTATTTGATTTGTGTTGATCACCATGAGCTGTGATTAAAGCTTCAGGAACGGCTGCTCTGAAGTTTTTTTTTTTTTTTGTTAACTTTAAATTTATTTCTAGTCTATATTTAAACATTTTAAGCAGGAATGTTTTTTTTTTTTATTCTGTCATTAGATTGAATATTTTGCTCACCTCAAGTATAGACGTTTCTAGAAAGAACGACAACGATCTCACATCTTAGCTGGAAATAGAGCTCTGAATTTTGGCGAGAAAATAAAAAAGACGTTTGATTTTTTTAAAAGCACGGGCGCACATGGTCTATATAGTAAATCTACGAGAGAGAGAGAGAGAGAGAGAGAGAGAGAGGAGAGAGTTTGACTGTTCCTGCATGTTCAGCAGGGGAGGGATAGGTCTTGAAAGCCGAGCACTGAAATCCCAGCAGCCTCTCCTCAGCTCAGCGTGAAGCTCTGTCACCGTCTCGAAGGAAGAGGAGACGAAAAAAAAAAAAATGTGCCCAAATTACTCAGGAAAAAAAAAAGACTGGGAAATGTTCAGGCTTTCAGATGTTCAGCAGACCGGGTTTAGCCGCATCTCAGGAACGTTTCATCACGACTTGGAGCAATCCGGCGGGAATCCGGCGGGAAGCTTTGGTTTAAAATCACGGCGCTGTAAGGACTGAGGATGATTAGCGCTCAGACGGTGGAGGAAACCTACAACCGTGATGTTCGTCACAATGACACGGCACGCTGCGGCGACAAAGCGCCTCCTTGCGATTTACCTCCTTTTTGTTTACCAGCGCTTCCTGTCGCGTTCCGTCCACGCCCGTGGATAAACACGAAGTTTGTTGCGTTTTTTTTTTTTTGTTTGTTTGTTTCACGATCCTGACACATACGGAAAAAAAAAAAAAACAGAATAAAAGAAAGAAAGTAGCGGGATAATCAGGACATTAAACTCGAATGCGAGGACCATATGTTAATTATGTAAATGCTTCAATGTAATCAGCTCGAACCGATGTAACGAGTTAGCAGGGAAAGAAGCGAACGTAGGGAGTTATCAAAAACGTCATTAATATTCATCGGCGCAGCGCCGCGGCACACGCGCACCCATCCGCACACACGAATTAATAGTTTGATGAGGGATGAAAGTGCTGGAGGTGGTGTTTATACGCAGAACCATCTGTCTTACTCAGAGTTCGCAGGACGGGCTCCCGTAACGAACACGCGGTTTGCGAAAGAGTGGCCGGGGGAGGGGGGGAGGGGGGTAAAAGCGTGTGTGTGTGTGTGTGTGTGTGTGTGTGTGTGTGTGTGGTGCGGGGAGTATTTCTATATGAAAAAAAAACAAAAACAATAATGCACAAAAGGGTTTCATTTAGGAGAGCTGCTCACGACTAATGAGGAAAAAATATTCATCAAATAAAGAAATAAAGTGTAGTATGCGCTAGTTAGGATTAGTCATTAACGCTAACGGCGTGGCGGGCGCGTATCCGATATCAGAGGTGGGCACTTTATTAAACAATGCAGATCTGTTCGTATACGTAATCACATCAGAGCTAACAATCTGCTCATGAAGAAACATCAACGTTGCTGCTTTATCATTAAAAAACACTTAGATACAGGATAAAAAATGAACATATATGCACATTTCATGGGGCACACAGTCAGTGTGTGTGTGTGTGTGTGTGTGTGTGTGTGAGCAAGCTGGCGTCGTGGCAGGAGAACAGTCCAGGCCAGCGTGAACATGAGGACAGAGAAGCGGCTGCCCCCGTGCTGCCCTCCGCCCCTGGCACCGTCCAGCTCTGCTCCATCTGGAGCCCTCATCTGTGCCCACCTCGTTCGCCCCCCCCCTCCCCCGCGCTCTACCAACCCCCAAGCCCCACCCCCTTTCACCCACTAACACTCCTTCAACGTCCCATTCGTTTCTTTTAAAACACACATCACTTTAATCGTGAGTGATGGAAATAATATTTAATAATAATAATAAAAAGAAAAGAATAACTTGTTTCATTAATTTTTATTTTTATAAAACACATTTTATCTTATATTTTAAGCTCTCCTACGTGAGCAATGCAGTGTAGGACGATCCTTACACACCGCATCGGGCAAATAAAAATAAAGAAATGAAAGACTCCTACGCGGACAATGTTACAATTGGCGAATACACGTGAAAACTCTTTTGTTTTTATTTTATTTGTATTCAATACCAACATTATAGAGACAAGCCCCGCCCACCACTCCGTCCCTCTCTCTCTCTCTCTCTCTGTTCACAAACGGTTTCTTACTCAGTGCGCCAACTCTCAGAAGTGAGCTCAGATAAGAACCGGGCTAAGTTTGGCATTCAGGTCTCTCATATCAGAGTGTGTGTGTGTGTGTGTGTGTGTGTGTGTGTGTGTGTGTGTGTGAGATAGACCGAGCAGCACCCTGACATGCTCCCTAATGGAGCTCCTCTGGTCCAGCCTACTCAGGTCCTGAGTTCAGCAGAAGCTCTCTGTACGTGACTAGAACGCTTTCACGCTTTCGCTTCAGAAACCTCTTTTCTGAGACCAGAGAAAACTCTCACCACATCGCAGCTCTAACAGTACCCGTGTGTGTGTGTGTGTGTGTGTGTGTGTGTGTGTGTGTGTATGAAGGCTTTTTCGTTTACACGGTTCACGGCGTATCAGGTGAAATCGATAGAGTACATGAAAGCACGCTCGGTCGCGAGGCGATTGCGAGTTTGTATCCCGGTGCTGTCGTCAGGGCTCACACACCGTCACACACACCGCCGCGTACACGCCGTCAGATACACTGATTTAGAGCAGATCGCTGGCTTCGGTCAGCGCTCGTCATCTGCAGCTCCGCGCTCCACACACAAGCAGGATTACACAATCACACACACACACACACACACACAGACACACACACACGAGTCCAATTCCATAAGCAACAAGGAGAAAAACAACATCTTCTGAAATCTGAAATCCTAAAGGATTTATTCGCAATAAAGAAAAACTTTTTTTATTTTAAAGAAACTGTAACGTATTTGATTGTCAGCTCAGTTTCATTAGGAGGGAAAATAAACAAGCAAGCAAAGTAAAAAGAAAAAAAAATGTTAACACAACAAAAATTAAATGAAGAGATAAAGACATGGACACACACACACACACACACACACTGTACGTTAATACTGTATATATAAACAGACAGACAGAGAGAGAGAATAGATAACAGATGAACAGTTTAATACCAAGGGATAAATAAACTCTATTAAAGTACAGTTTAATAAATAAGGTCTAGCTACAGTATATGTAAATATATAAATTCACAAATTAATTAATTAATTAATAGGAATATGTGACTTGTAAACCAATTAACTAATTTTAGTGTTTAATGGGAGGAGTGTATAATAATCAACTAACTAACTGTACAGCTAAGAATAAGTGACAATTAACTAATCAACAAACCAACTTAATAAAGTAATTAATCAACAGTTAAATGCGTAGTTACATAAATTAGTAACTAAGTAACTAAACAAACTGAGATAAATGATTTTATGGGTAGGGATACTGTAGGTGACAGTACAATTAAACAATTTATTTGATATGCAGTGTGGTGCAATGTGAAGGGATAGATAACTAACTAACCAACTAACTAACTGTGCAGATAAAGATGACTAGTTAACTAGCCAATTAAAGAAATTAACTAATTCATTAATGCTTTAATTTATATACTGTATAACTAAATATATAACCATCAACTAACTAACTAACTAACTAACTAACTAGTTTAGTGGGCAGAAATGGATTATTATCTAACCAAGTAAATAGCTGTACAGCTAAGGATGCAAGGATAAGGATGATTAAATAAGTAGCTAATCAACCAACCACATTAATTTGGTAATAAATGATCAGTTTAATGTAGAGAAAAATAACTAACTAACTAACTATATAGATAATGATGCAAGATGATTAACCAACTAGCACATCAATCAACCAAATCACTCACTCACTCACACATCTTCTATACCGCTTCATCCTGCATTCAGGGTCGCGGGGGGCGGAGCCTATCCCAGGAGGATTAGGGCACGAGGCGGTGTACACCCTGGACAGGTTGCCAATCCATCGCAGGGCACACAAACACACACACACACACACACACACACACTCATTCACACACTACGGGCAATTTGGGAACGCCAATTAGCCTAACCTGCATATCTTTGGACTGTGGGAGGAAACCGGAGTACCAGGAGGAAACCCACCTAATTAAATGGGAAGGGGTGGATAAATAACTAACCAGTGAACTAACTCTACAGCTAGAGTACAACTAAAGATGAGTATCTTTCCAAACAACCAAATTAATTAGGTAATAAATAAATAGTTAAATGTATGTATGCATGAATACATTACTAACTGATTAACTGAATACACAAATATTTTAGTTGCTAAAAGTAGATAACTAAAGAATAACTAACTAACTGAACAGAACAATTAATAAAGAGCTTAATCATTGTCATGAATACATTCAAACAAAAAGAGAAACAGAAAGCAATGAATAAATCAAATATATGAATTGCCTTATTACAAGAATGTGGTTAAACAAATTAAAAACAAATACAGAAAAACTTGTTCGTAAAATAATTTTGATTTGTTTATTTGTACATTTACGTTCTTGAATGAATCAGCAGTTAATTTTAATTTAATGACTTATTTATTTATTCATTAATACATCCCTGTGTGTTTGTCGTGTATCTGCTCGTCCACACGGAGGTGTTTCCAATGAGGTCCAAATAAAAAACACAAAAACAAAAAGAAATGAATTCTCAGTAATGAACGTTACTGCCTGAATGATTGATAAATCCGCAGTTTATACTTTTGAAAATGAACGAATTGATTGTAAATGAATGAAATGATTTCAGTGATTGATGAAGACGGTTCGGTTTCTGTGTAACGCTTTTTAACTCCACCGGACGCGCTCCTGTAGGGGCATCGATTAGCTGTCGGGGGAGGTTTTAGTGCTCAGAGCTTTGAATATAGATTTTATTAATGGATCAGGTATCAGTGATTGTGTGTGTGTGTGTGTGTGTGTGTGTGTGTTTGTGTGTGGTAGGGGGATAAGTGCTTCATGAGGATGACGATGTGTCTCTTGGCATTCTCTAATCAGTACACGGGATTACTTTTTATTTAGTCTGAGTGTGTGTGTGTGTGTGTGTGTGTGGTGTGCATTAAACATGCTAATGTTTAACGAACACCGCCACAGGCCATTCAGCTTTCCTTTACTTTTCTATTTTTTTTTTTTATACTCGGCGAAGGTTAAGCACATTGTCGCTTCCTAATGGGCGCGATTGACCAATCGAAGTCCGACCATCGAGAACATTCAGTTTCCTGTAGAGGGGGTTAAAGGTTAATTCACTAAGTAAAAAAAGAGAAGAAAATGGGACTCTTACATCGAGACGTAATTCTGGCTCGCTCACGTGTGCGCTGGCGGTGTTTGGTAATAACCGGAACATTCCAACAAATCAATGGTTATTTAATTCTCAGCGAGCTCCCGAGTCCATTAAACCCGATTACGTTTGGCCATTTTCTTCTCGCTGCCTTCTCGCCGTCTTTTTTCCCTCCAACCCTCCGCTCAATCTATACACCCGACTTATGAGCGAGGACCTTCAGAGGCAATTTCAGCCTCTATTAACATAGCATGCTAGGCGCTAATTATTTATTGGATTGAAGCACCGCTGCTCCAGCGCACCATGCCTGCAGCAGCCCCCAGCCCATACACCCCATACACCCAATACACACCGGCTCCTCCTCGTAAACCCCCGCCAAAAAAAAAAAAAAAAAAACAGGATATAACCCTGAGAAGATGCGGAACGAGGCGTGACACAAGCGGAGCAGGGATAAGAAAGGCTCGTTAGTAGCCGCGGGATCAATCATCTTTTTGTTGATCCAAGCGTTTTATTTATTTGGCTGCCATTTGGGTCAGCAACAACAGGAGTCTGATTAATGTGGAACGGATACTTTCTGACCTACTTCCCAAAGGAACAAAACTCCAAGCAGGAAGATTATCAAGCAACACGGAACAAAGCTCCTTAAACTGTGCTTTAACCTTTGACCTGGATTTTATTTATTTATTTATTTATTTTAAGCAGTTGTACAGGTCATGGCGGCACAGTGGTGTAGTGGTTAGCACTGTCGCCTTGCACCTCCAGGGTCCAGGTTCGATTCCCGGCCAGGCTCGATTCCCGTCTCTATGTGCATGGGTTTCCTCCGGGTACTCCGGTTTCCTCCAACAGTCCAAAGATATGCAGGTTAGGCTAATTGCCGTTCCCAAATTGCCCGTAGTGTGTGTGTGTATATGTGTGTGTGCCTTGTGATGGATTGGCACCCTGTCCAGGGTGTACCCTGCCTCGTGCACTAAGTCTCCTGGGATAGGCTCCGCCCCCCGCGACCCTGAATACAGGATAAAGCGGTATAGAAGATGAGTGTGCAGGTCATTTCCTTCTAGGGCTGGGTGATATAATGATATTAATATCAAGATAAATTAGGTTGTATCTTGATACTGTGTATTTTAATTTAATGGAAGTAGCTAATGTGATGTTAAAATTGTAGACTTGAACTTTAAAATTGTAACATTTTATAAAACATTTACACCACCTAGTTATTAATAAGTGAAAAAAGTAAAGCCAAATCACTTCCCACTTATCAAACTCGTACTAAATTGTTTATGTATATATTTCTCTAATGTTAACTAGATCAAACATATACTCGTGGAAAATCCTTTAAGATCCTTTTATGTGGTTTTGCAGCTGTGATACGTGGTAATACAGCTGTATTATCAGTCCTACAACTGCATCACATTCATGCTGATATTCAGTACAACAGCACGACCTCGAGCGTGATGTTGCTTTTATACAACAGTTCCACAAACACATTCAGCCTTGTGTTAGCCGCTAGTTAGCATTGTAACCCGCGTTAGCCATGAATAGAACGACACGGACGGTTCAGAGGCGATTCAGAACGACTTAGAAGTGATTAGTGCAGAGACGGCGTGTTGTTTAAGACGACATAACGTTATCAGATGTGTGTTCTTACTGAAAGAGCTTCTGTGACTGGTTGTAAATGTGGGTTTTGTCAGGCAGCTGCTCTCTCCTCAGTACTGCGGACCGTACAGACCTACTCTCACCAAGTTATTGTAATTAATGACTGCAGAAACCCTGTGGCACAGAGTGATACATATAGTCTCAGTGCTGTTATGCTCTATATCATCACTCATGGAACGTCTCTTATCCAATTAGATTACTCAGTCGGAAATAACAGTTGTATAATTGGTATTTCCTCTCTTCTCTCTCTCTCTCGCTCTGTATAGACACAGTATATATATATATATATATATATATATATATATATAAACATTAATTTAATTTTTTGACTTTTCAGAAACAACTGGACTTTAAGTTGCTTACCAATTTTTTTCTTAGAATTTCTTTTTTCGGTTTGTCAACAAATCTATATATATAGTGATACATATATAGAGAAAGAGAGAGAGAGAGAGAGAGAGAGAGAGAGAGTTGACTGTGATGCTCGCTCTACCATTTAAAGATTAAAATTAGAAATCTAGCGCCGCTTTTTTTTTTTTTTTTGACCGTATGGAATGCGAGATGTGCGAGGCACGAGGCGGAGCAGAAAACCGATACGGCGTGTGATTAGGTAAAGGATTGGTGCCGGATTGATCGGAGTGGACACGATGTCAGAGAGGAAACGGATCTTCTCATCGACCTGTAAGGAGTGATATAGTATCAATTACCTGAGCGTGTGCAATTTCATTCGCTTCGAAAGCCGCGCGTCGCTTCGTTTCCGAGCGCCGATGAGCTCCTTGAGCCGGCGGCCATTAACGAGACATGGAAAAAGAAGTGGAATTTGCATTTTGTCCCATCAGCAGAACCGACAGCCATTAGTGATTGCCTCTCAGGCCGTATACGCCAGTGGCTCTGCGGAGAGATGTATAAGCTCTTGATCACGGCTTTATCCTTTCGCTCCATTATCGTTTCCACATTTTCGCAGGTTCGATTGACGATTTTTTTTCGAGTTGACGAGTATTTATCTGTTTTTTGGAAAACAATCAATGTGTCCAACAGTTTTTTTGTTTGTTTGTTTGTTTTTTTGACATATAAAGTTATATACCGTAGATATACTGTGACATCCGTTGGTCGTTTCTTTTTTACGGAAGCAGACGCGGTAAGGTTGCTCTGGAGAAGGGGTCAGGCGAGACATTTGTCATTGTTAAAAAAGCCACGGCGAAACGCTTCCTTCGCTTTACTTCTGAGTTGTGATGATAAGTTAGGAAGAGATGGACTGTTGTGTAAAGCCCCTGCCCTGTGGTCAACCTCCGGGAGCGAGGGCATGAATGCTAAGCAGGCCGGGAATCGATACGGGCGAATATAGCTCAACTGCACCATTTGTTCAGCCATGAGAGATGTCAATACACAGATTAGGGTGCTCTATCTTTTTGATTTCGCACTGTCTTCCACCCACGCCGCGTGAGGGCTTTTGCCTGTATTAAAAGTGTTTGCTTTCTCAAGCGTGAAAATTCCAATTATTGCTCTAAGTGTGGCGACGCCGGCTCCTTGGGCTTCTCCGTATAACCTGAACAGAAGAAGAAAAAAAAAAACAGCAGAAAATAGAGCGAGGAAGACTTTGACGTGACCTGCTTTCGGGATGTCTTCGCTCTTAAAAAAAAAAAAAAAAGCAAAACAAAACAAAAAAAGCCCACTTTTAAAACATACGTCTTAGGAAACGTGGGAATCGATGACAACTCGATCGATGGTGTCGTGATGCCGGGGAGTTCTCTCCGATTGTGTGCAGGTGTTTGTGGAGGCGAGGAGTAAGGAAAAAAAGAAAAGACAGAATCAGCACCTTAGGAAAAGCAAAAAAAAAACCAGTTACGACTCCTACACGAGAGCGGAGCAGGAGCAGGGCTCCCGGAGAACATACAGTAAT
Source organism: Platyallabes tihoni (assembly GCA_030068045.1). Classification (NCBI taxonomy): domain Eukaryota; kingdom Metazoa; phylum Chordata; class Actinopteri; order Siluriformes; family Clariidae; genus Platyallabes; species Platyallabes tihoni. The sequence goes on along the minus strand of JAQQZS010000008.1, from coordinate 24,842,360 downwards.
TATCTCTGGATTCGCAGAAGATGTGAATTTATCTGCAGCGTTTCCATCTGAGACGCGAGCAGGAATCTATACATATGCAAATGCAGCCGTAATGAAGCCCTGGACGTGTCTGAGGAGCTTCGTGACGGCCTGGCCGAGTGTAAATAAGAACTGGAGGTCATGACACCAATTAAAAGCAGCTTTGTGGTCTGTTTTCGAAAAAATTTTAAACGCTTGTGAGGAAATTCTTAAAGGTCTATGAGACACTGGTTCCCTATCAGACCAGCTTCCAAGTAGAACATCGGAGTAACAACCAGAGCTACTCAGTAAAATCCCTTAAGGATTTTACTTCTTCCTCAAGAGTATACAAAGGTCCACCATTTGGGACACCATTTCTCTCTGTTACTCCATGTACTGGAACCTCAATGGTTTTATTCCAAACTCCACTGAATAAGGGCATGCGGATCCCCATTAGAACAAAAAACTTTTTTTTTGAAGCTACCATAAGAGCTCTCAATTCTCCAATGCACCTGTAGAGAACCCAATCTGCCATCTTGGACATTTTCATTTCACACTCTTACTGTAAAAAGTCATACTTCCTTAATGGCTCTTAAGTTGTTCATCTCAAAGAAGCCCTTAATTATAAGAGCCCTTAATTATCCAATGAACCCTTCAGGAACCACTGCAGAACCAAACCCAAAACTCTCACTTTCATTTCATTTTGTTTCTCTCAAAAGTCACTTTAGTGAAATCCTTAAAGACCCCATGCAGACCCCTAATCCAGAGCGGTTCTCTATCAGAACCAGCTTCAAGCACTAGCCATTTTTTTGCTGCATAAGAACACAGAGAACCCAATCCTCCATTTTGGACACCATTTGGTTTCTTCTGTTGTCCGTCTGGTTCTCTTTCAAAAATTCTAAACAGAAGTTCTTTTATTATTTTTAGTTTAGAACCAAAGAACCCTTAAAAATCCAACAAATCCTTAAAGTATCCCTAAGGAACCCACTTGCTCCACTTGTTCATTACATGAATTTTTTAT
>JAQQZS010000008.1:24830663-24841242 GCA_030068045.1 Platyallabes tihoni | reverse complement strand
ATTTAGGTTTTTTTTTTTTTTTTTTTTTTTAAATATGTGTCATTTGAAATGATGGTGACTTTGCACAAAATGACCAAGAAAATCAAAAAATCACTTAAGACATAAAAAAAATAAATAAAATAAAATAAAAATTATTTAACTTTTTATGTACTTAGCATATACATTTTAACACTTTTCCCCTATGTGGATAATCTGTACATATAAAAAAACATTTGAATTTAATTTACTTATTAAATTTCATAAATGTATTGTTTTATTTTTTTATGAATTTATTATTTTACATTTGTAAAGCTTATATTTATTTATTTATTTATTTATTTGTGAAGTTTATAAAGCTTAATTTCAAAAGCTCTTTAAACCTCCTTATGTTTTAGAGGGCTTTTTTGTTTCTGTTTAAAGCATTTTATTAATGTTTTGCCAAAGTAAGTGACGAATCAAATAAAAAAAATAAACTACACAATATTTGTAATAACAATAAGAATTTAACTTATTTATTAAACTTTAATTAATTAAATTTAATCCAATTTGTTTTACAAATGTATATAACAGTCCATTAAGTATTTATATGGTTCGGGTATAGCGAGTCTGTGTGTGTGTGTGTGTGTGTGTGTTAAACATGTGGTCCACTGTAAAAGTTCAAAGGATGCACTATTGGGCTAATTAATTAGCAGGCGTACTGTACTGTCCGTCTTCCAACATGTCTTCACATTTCACATCACACACACACACACACACAAACACACACACACACACACACACACATTCCATCTTAAACAACCTGCCTAAATGATAAAACAACAATTAATAATAATGCGTTTGCACTTTTTTGGCGGGGAGTTGACCGTGACGATGATCTTCAGAGATGCGCATTAACGTAAGATGAAATTTTTCAGCCTGAGTTAATTAGTTCGTCTTCCACAGGCCATGTTCAAGCTGCTCCCTAAATTACTTCTTTTTCTCTTTTTTCCTATATTTCTCTGAGAGCGGCGCATGTATAAAGCGAGCTGCTTTACAGAAGGAACCTAATTAGTGCCGCCAGTCTCAGAACGAAGTCACTCTGACTCTTCAATTACCAACATCTTACTTTTCAGCAATTTCTTACTCATGTTCAGGGTTGTCTTGGGTCAGTCTGTGTCTCATTTATACTATTTTTACAGTATTTTACAAAAGCTGAGTCCTTAATGCACAGTATATATACAGGCCCACCCTGGTGCCCACCCTGGTTCCAATATCGCTATCCAGTATCGAGCAATATTGCTAGTAACAAGCACACTCCCCACTCCCCCGCCCACCCTCCACCTACCCCACTGCCCACCCACTTTTACCTTGCTACCCACCCTGACATGCACCCATTGGTCACCATTCTATCCACCCTGCTATCTATCGTTCCGCCCACCCTGATATCCACCATGCTGTCCATCCTGAAATCCACCCCACTGTCCACTCTGAAGTCCACCACACAGAATACTGCAAGGACATGATATGTGAATCCATGCGTTCGGCTCTCCAACACACACACACACACACACACCCACACGCACACTTCAGAGCGTTCATTATGAACCGAAGTGCCTTCATCCACAAATGCTAATGACGCTCGAGTTAGAATGAAGGCCAGTAAGAGGTCTGCGATTGCTTTCCTTCATTAGCTCCATTAGCATAACGCATTCCTTTAAACCTAGCTAAGAGCTTCCCATCACTTATGTGGACGCGATCCGCATCCTGAGCGCACTCAGCCTGTGCTTAAAAACATGCCAATAGCATACCCGTCACATGATACATATACGCGCACGTCAGCTTTGCGCGCTTGTAAACACGGGGTGTATGCGACTGCGCTCGCGTTTTATGCCACCGCAATCAAAGCTAATTAGATCAGTAGGATCCGAGAGCTAGCTTCGGCGCCTTTCGCATGTCTGCGCGCGGATACGCTGGCCATCTGCGTGCGTAACTGAATTTCCGTCCCATTATGGTGGCAGAGCCACTCCAGAGAGCGGCTAATGAATCAAGTGGCCGGTGCGGCCCACTCCTTTCTCCTCTAAACAATGGCCGTTAAACGACTGCCTTCACCCTGCCTCAGTCTAACAAAGTGGCTCTGGGAAGCTGAGCGAGGAAATCTACAGCGAGGAAACACTTACCGAGCCTAAAGACTAACGAGCCTCCGAACTCAGTGAGGTAAGATGGAAAAGATGAGAGCAGCGCGTATTCAAAGTAGAATATTAAGCGGAAAAGTTCCGAACTCTCGTTTGCCTCTATACGAGGGGCGTTCGAGTGAAAGTGGGACTTTTGATTGTGCAGAATTATCCCAGTGTGTCACTTGTGCTTGGACACCATCAAGGTAGAAAATTCTCTCAGTATGATGGAGCCATGATCGGACTGCCTGCTGACTGCTGTGATCTGAAACGCCGGCCTCCCAGGAACTCCTCGTGGACTGTCAGGAGGTCAGTCCCGGTTTGACTTGAACAGCACTTGTAAGAAGTTTAACGACTAGCATTAACTTAATAAAGTTAATAAGATGATGCATTAAAACAAATATCGCAAGGTTCACTCTGAGAAGGGTTTGCTCTTCAAAAGTTTTGGCACCCCGCAAACAACCTCCTGTTTTCTGTTTAAGTCCTCGGTAGCGTCTGATTCTCTGTATGATTTACAGATATATATATATTTTGGTAAACATACATTCTGTGTATTTTAGGAGTGAAATGATAATTTAAAGTTAAGGCTCGTCATCTCGGTGAACTCTGGACTTCTGGATTTTTTTTTTTTCTGTAGAGTTACTTGATATGCTTTCGCTGTAGTTTTTCTCTCAGAAGACAGAAAGGTCGCACTTCGAGTAAATATATGAATAACCTGATGAGTCTCGGAGACGCTTGTGTTTTAGACAAACCGCGGATTTGTACCGACTGTTGAAAATCCCCATCTCGGAGCCATCATTTCTTATCCAGCTCTGAGGTTTGATGCAAGGAGCTCAGCCTGTCTCTGCGCACACATACCCCCACAGAGACAGTATGCTGTGGATGGAAGTGACGGTGCAGTCACAGCGGGATTAGCTCGAATTATTTACGCCGTCTCTAAGCTCCAGTCTCGCAAGGTTCCGCCACGAGGGCCGGGATGTGGCAGGGATAAAAAGTCTGCCACTTCATCAAACGCGATATTAACGACCCTGGGAGTCATCATGCAAATTCGCGACGGACTCGACGCGACAAAACTTGCAGACTCGTGCTCAGGTGCGTTCCGGCGGTGATCGCTCCCAAGGTTGCCATGAATCTTCCTCAGGTGAACTTCATAAAGCATTTGCATACTGCCGGAGAGGGAATGGATGGCTCCTACGTCACGCTCATTTGCTCTCGCTTTCTCTCTCTCTCGCGCACACGCGCGCGAGCACACACTTTCTCACTTTCTTTCCTGCGCTATGCTAGAAGCCTGGAGAGAAAGACCTGCGCCTGGATTACGAGCCTCAGATAAGTTCTTTTATGACTATCCACTGAGCCAAAATCAATTTATTTACCGTTATCAGATCCAGCACTTAAAGCCGCGCAATGGCACGTGCCGAACCCGATGCATTCCGGGGAAACGAGAAACACACATGAACACACAATGATTAGCCATTTGATTAGCTAATCACGGCGTTATGTGACAGAGGTTTGAATTCTGATAGCTCACAAGTTCATAGCGTATGAATATTAATGCGCTCTTTTTGACACGCTATCATTTCACAGTGAACGCTTCTGCAACGAGGAACCAACTTGTTTCACGCGACTATAAATTGAACAAAAGGTATAACACGGCATTCTTCAGCGAACAAAGTGCTATATTACTGTTGCCGTAGATGAAAAAGGAAGAAATTAGTGCAAATCACACATCATCATATCATTACTACATCACGTTGTTTATCTATATTACTTCCCCACGACACGGAGTTTGTTACTCCTTACTCAACCTTGCTCGAGAGTGCATTCTCAGGACATTCTCGTGTCAGTGTCGACGTCCGTCTGCGTCTGGGGAAGCCGTCTGTCTGAGAGCCTGCACACTGCTGCCATGTGACCGAGGGATTACGACGCCTACCGAGACGTGCACCTGTCACCTGTCTCTCTTGTGGCATTCCCAGCCAACACAAGCTTCCCGATGATTGTCCGGAATCACCTACACTTCCCGGATCCGTGCTACAAATCAAGAAATTACGAAGTGAAAAAAAAAATGTTTTTTTAACAACCGCACCATGACGGCCATTTTCTTCCCTAACATTGCGACAGTTTTAAATGAAAATACTTTTCTTTCTTTTTTTTTCTCCTCACGCCGAGCCACAGCTCAAACAAGCCCACAGTGGGATCAATTTGTAGCGTGTTTTATGCCGGATTCTTTTTCAGTGATGTTTATTTACCGCCGGTTTGTGTCTTCTATTAAAGCCTCGTACGAACCTCATTTACTTCTGTGATGTACTGTAATTTTACAACAGCAAATACAACACAGCGTAAGAGGGAAAATGGCCTGGAATAATGGCCTCGTATTAAATATTTACCAAACCAGCCAGAAAAGGGAGAACGATATAGAGAAGGAAAGAGAGAGAGAGAGAGAGAGAAGGAAAAATAAGAGTCAACATGTCCACTTGTCAAGCACATACGTTTGTTTGGAGGCTTTGTGCAGCTGCAGTGCGTAGCCGTGTGGGACTCATCCTTCCTTTCATGACTTCCTATTATTCCTCCTCGCCCCGACCGCTGCGGCGTATAATCCCATACCGCAGTGGCTTGTGAGCAAACAGAGCAGACAAAGACGCAGCTGTCCGCGTGTCCCTATACACCTTGCGGGCACCTTATGCATACGAGGAGCCTGGTGAACCCGAGCAGGCATCGTTTTTATTTATTTTTTTTCTGGTAAAACACCAGGACGAGGAATAGAAGGAGCCGGGATCGGTTCAGAGAATGAAAGAAAAGAAAATAACTGGACGCTACACTTTCTATTTCTGGAACAGGGAAAAAAAAATTACAAGGGAAGCAGAATTATTTAAAGCCGTCCCCTCCTGAGGCTCGCCTTTGTCTCTCCGGCAGCACCTTGGTAGCCTTCTGGCCTTTGATGAGGCTCTCGAGGCAGGTCGACCCAGATAAAGTAAAAAGACCGTATGTATTCCATATCCAACATTAAATGTTTCTTCGCCCTTTTTAAATTTTTTTCTCACCCCTCGCCCCTTGACCCCTCCAACCCGCCCCCCGCTGCATCCCCCCCCCCCTTTGAAAATTACACGTTTCGTTCAAACCAGTGTCAGGAAAATGCTCGGCTCTGTTCGCTTCTCCTCTCACTTAATCATCAAAAGAAGTTAAAATGCCAGGAGACATAATGAGGTTGAATAGCGACAGAGCTTGCGAGGCTGTTTTCTTCCTCCTCCTCATCCTCCTCATTTTCATCCTCCTCCTCCTCCTCCGTTTTCTCTCCGCTTTTCCTTCCCAGCACAACAAAGATGCAAAACAAAGTAATTAGGTCATTGAAAAAGATCTGAAAGCTGACAAAAAAACAAAAAAACGAAGAAAAGCCAGTTGTGCTTATTTATTTTTGTTTTGCTTTTAATCAAATCAGATTCTATCGCTCTTCCAATAAGACAAGAATTTGATTACTGCTCCTCCGGCTGCGCTCGGTATTAAAGGGTGGGAAAAAAGGCTTCTTGTAACGTTGGCAATCCTTTAATTATTCAGCGCGTGAACGACTGTCGAACACCTGGAAGCTCAGAGCGGGACCGCGGAAAGGCGTTACTGTGATCCTGCGATACGTCACGTTCAGCTAGTAACGGATTACAGAATATTAAAGATAAACACTGAGTTATCCAAGTTTACTTGTCGGTCATGGAAGTCATGTCCAACTTTACTCTACGGAGGTAAGTTAAATTCAGAGTGTGACCTGACATTGAAATAGGCGGAGTTTATTTCTGAACAGACTCATGCTGGAAAGTTGCTAAAACCTGGCTCCTGCAGTATTGGGTCTTTTGGCGCAAAATGATAGCGCTATATATACGTATTTAAATTTTTTGTTTGTTTGTTTGTTTGTTTGGGATATGAGCTGCCACTGACGTCTGGGAAACTGTCTGCAGTAAAAAGCTTGTCTGATTGACGACATGGACAGAAAGTTCATTTTCCATTCTTTTGTCTATCATTCTCCGTTCCGTACGGCGGCACTGTAGGACGCGTTCGCTCTCTTCATAGACGCAGCTGTGTGTTTGTTTTTTTTGTCACATTTTCATAATTTATAAGATGATGTATATGATGAACACATTTGAGTATACTCCACTCACCCTGGGCTGAGAAAGGGCTGATGCAATGATACTGTATCATCGGAAAATGATATTCATCCTTAACAGCATGAAAAACATCACTCGTGACAAAGTGTATCTTCCGGAAAGCACTAATGCCTTTGGAATCAGACTCTGATCTCTCAACATGACTGCATGCCTCTAATTACACTCCACAAGGCAAAAAAAAAACGCTTCCTTAAGGGCTGGGTTAAAGATCTGAGCATAAAATCTTGCTCAAATGGATATATAGCGTTTTGTCATCCTTTGGGAAACGACTTCATAATGACTTTGTGCATTACAATGAATGGAAAGCATGATGAGCTCGGAATGATCACGTGAGATTCGGAAAACAGGGGCTTCTGAAATTAGAGCATGAAAATAACCAAAGCAGTCCATAACTGACGCAAAACAAGATGTAAACATTGTATATTCGCACGTATACTGAACCACAGTGCTGTGAATTCTGGACTCTGATTGGTCAGAAGGTGTTTATTCGTTTTCTGTCAAAGTGCCTTTGATATTAAAAATAAGCTTTCAAATCACAGGCTTTCAGTGTCAGTTACAACAGGAGTCTATGCTGTCATTTATAGCATTTTGCTAAGAATCACTATGAATTCACTACACGTAGTCATAAAGCAAGATCGTGGCTCTCTAGGGTGTGTCTGGGTGACTTATAGTCATTAGTAGCTACCACTCACCAAACGGTAAGGGGCTACGGAGACCCAGGAAGAGCTACGGCAAGTCTGGGGCAAACAGGAAGTAAACAGGAATACCTAGTGAAAGCAGAGCATGTTGTAGCCATGGCGACCATTTTGAAACAATTCTGAGCTATTTGGAGCAAAAATCAGGTAAGTTGGAACTGGGCAATATGGAAGGAGTCTCCACTGTCAGCTGTGGAAGGAGTCTTCAGTGTAACCTGTCGAAGGAGTCTTCCATGTCAGGAAGGAGTAAGGAATCTCCAGTATTACTTATAGAAGAAGTCTTCAGTGTCAGATATTTAAGGAGTCTCCAGGTTCAGTTGTGGAACAAGTCTATGGTTTTAAGGATGGAAGAGGTCCTCAGGATAAGTTAAGAAAGGAATATTCAGTGTTAGTTATGGAAGCAGTCTGAAGTGTGAGTTTTGAACCTGGTGTCAGTTATGGAAGGAATCTCCAAAGGCATTTCTGGAAGGAGACTCTAGTGTCAGTCCTGGAAGAATTCTCTATTGCCAATTATGGTAGCCGTGGAAGGATTCTCCAGGGTCAGTTATTGAAGGAGTCTCCAGGGTAAACCATGGAAGCAGTCCCTGGTGTGAGTTATGGAAGGAGTCTACATTATCAGCTATGTGTCAGGGTCAGTCATGGAAGGAGTCTCTAGGGAAAGGCATGGAAGGAGTCTATTACGTCAATTATAAAAGGAGTCTCCATTATCAGTTATGGAAGGAGTCTCCAGGGTAAGCCATGGAAGAAGTCTCTAGCGTAAGCCATGGAAGGAGTCTCCAGGGTAAGCTACTGTATAGAAGGAATGTCCAGGGTCAGTTATGGAAGGAGCCTGTAGCGTAAGCTGTGAAAGTAGTCCCCAGGGTAAGCTGTGGAAGGAGACTCCAGGATCAGTTATGGTAGAAACCTCCAGGGTACGTCATGGAAGGAGTCTCTAGGGTCAGACATGGAAGGAGTCTCTAGGGTCAGACATGGAAGGAGTCTCCACGATAAGATGTGGAAGTAGTCTCCAGGCTAAGTCATGGAAATTGTCCCTGGTATAAGTTATGGAAGGAGTCTACATTATCAGCTATGGGTCAGGGTCAGTAAGGGAAGGAGCCTCCAGCACCTGTTATGAAAGGAGTGTCGTACATGGAAGCAATCGATGAGAACTCCTCATAAACACCACCAGAATTTGTGTACAGATGAACGAGCTTGCCTTGTGGTACTTCCTCAAAACTTGAGTCCATTCACAATGTTTTTGACGAGCGCTAATGAGACGGCGCTACTCTAAACCTCAGTACAGATTTTCTGAACCTTTCTCTCGTAAAGATTCAAAGAATTGAAGCAGACATTTCGAGTCCTGAGCTCCAGAGGGTTCCTTTGGTTGGGTGTGTTTTTTTCCCCTACTCACTTTGTTCTCACTGGGGTTCGTTTCTAATGAGCTGCCTGCTGGCTGGAGCGAGATGGGTTTTTTTTTCATGGAAAACGGTTAAGGCAGCTTTAATCTACCACTGAAAGACGGTCCTCGTGCCGTTTCGTCCCCCACTGAGCGAACCGTGCAGAAGAGGAGCGAGATCCACACTGGACAGGGGTTACGATCTGACATTGTCGCAAGCTGACACTTCTTCATTCAGATGTGTTAAACACAGAGGAGCCAATCTCTCAGCGGTGCTGTAATTACTCCGGGACGGGCGGAACACACACACACACACACACACACACACACAGTAAAGGCGTCAGCTCTGCATCTGTATGTCATCCCTCTCGCTTTCACATTTGTCAAAGTAAAAACTTTGCTCCGGTCGTACGACTAAGCATCAAGACTGCAAAGGAGAGCAAAAGTTTGCACACCCCCAGGTATGCGTTTCCATTGAATTCGCGAGTCTGGTCAGAATATCGGCGCAAGGATTTCATAACAGGTTTGCGTTAATGCGATAGCTCTAAGACTTAATAATTGTTTTTATAGCGACATATTTATAATTTATGTAAACTTTTTTTTTTAATATGCTCAATAAAACAACATTATTTTTACACCCTGATCACATCTACATCATTTTAAAAGCATTACATTGTTTACAAAAAACAAACAAAAAAAAAGCATCATAACGTCCCAGGTAATTTTAAATGCACTGTCACTCGTTCGCACGCAGAGTGTCTTTTCCTTTTTTCTGCGGAAAACAATTAAAAAATAAATAAATAAACGAACAAACAAACTCTGTTTTGTGAAATGAGAAACGGCGATGCAGTGCCAAATAGTGCAACAGCTGCAAAAGCAAACAAACATTATTACGAATGCCAGAGACTAATCACTCATGCGTGCTCGCACACACACACACACACACACACACATACAGAAACACACGAGCCCGGCGAGGCCTAACAGATGGTCTCCGCCCCCGTTTCCATCCATACATCACCTTTCTCTCACTTGCTCTCTCTCACACTTTCTCTCTTTAAACCAATCGTTCAGGCACAAACACACACCACACCACACAAACACACACACACACACACACACACACACACACGCGTGTCCCTCCTGTTTGCAATCAAACAATAACCGGGGCGTATTGAGCGCGTGCAAACATCGTGGACAAAAGCCGGCGTCCTTTCGGGTCCCTGGGCTCGGCGCGCATCTTTCACTGCTTGCTGAAGGTTACGGAGGCTCATCATCTCCTGATGACACGAAAACTATCGCTCATTTCATCGACTGCTGCGGTCCGCGTAAACCTGAGCGTGGCACACGACAGCGAGCGGGCGCTCCATACGGCGCGCGCTCAAATTAAACAATACACACCTTACATAAACACACGCGGTTAACCTTGCCTGCAGGAGCGTCCCTAAAGGAGCGTCGACAAACTCCTTCCCTGTAACGCTGTTTTTAGTCTAAAGGACGTCTCCAGTTAAACGTCATTACTTACACTACAAGGGCTGGGTTAAGCTTTTCTCTAAGTTTAACGCAGTTTCTGCTCTAATACGTTTTTGAGAATTTTTCTCAAGTTTTAAAATTTTTATTTTTATTAATATTTCAGCATGTTGTGTACATCAAGTAAAATTCTTTTTGTAATTCTTATTCTCTCCGCATTTGCGCTTTTCATGGTTTTAATTTAAATTTCCAGACTTCATTTGCATACCGTAAGCTCATTGGTTCATTTATTTTATGACACTTTAATCTTCAATGATCATTAAAAAAAAACTCTGTTATTGTCCATTTGTTTTGTTGTTGTTGTTTTTCAATACAATTAAATAAATTTTATTTATATAGTGGTTTTAATAACGGTCGGTCATTGCCAATGCATCAAAGAAAGTTATGGGGATGAGTGTGAAACGTGGGTGATCATTTATTCTGTATAAATCAGAAAGATCAGTTTGTTTTTGTTGTAATTCTTTTTTTTCTTTTGAACTCATGTACACCTGGAAGCTTTCTACCTTTTCCCCCTGATTTGCATACAGGAACGTGATTGGCTCTGGCATTTTATGACACAATAACACTCCGTTATGAAATGTTTCAACTTATTAACAGTGTTGGGGGACGTTACTTTTTAAAGTACAGTAACTAATTACATTACAAAATTACTGTCTTTAAAAAGTAATCAGTTACATTACAGCGTTACTTTCTGATAAAAGT
>JAQQZS010000008.1:24782789-24797827 GCA_030068045.1 Platyallabes tihoni | reverse complement strand
CCTTTGTGATTCCTCATGCATGTTGTTTTAGTCAAGACCTTTATAATTACTCTACCATCATCACTCAGCCAAGTTTGGCCCATAATCTGTTAACTCCTAATACCCCTATCTCACCTACGCGGTTTCACGCGGTGGCCGTAAGTATGGTTCATCATGATTCACCGCGAGTTTGGGCGCTGTGATTAGGTTTCCATCTTTCCGCACGCCGGTCCTCACATAGTCAAACCGCGTAGGTGAGATAGGGGTATTAGTACGTGAGATAGGGGTATTAGTAGATTTTGAGCTGGTCAGTTCTGGGAACAGTTCTAGAATCAGGGTCTATTCAAGTGAACCAGTTCTGTGATTCTAAACTGTTTCCATTCTCCACTTTCCTGTGACACTGAGGAGGAACAGATCCACTAGTGACCTGTACGTGCTACCATCGACAGCACAGTTTAACTGTTACAGAGAGATAAATGCATTAAAAATATCAACTGACAACTGTTACAAAATTTGGGGGGCATCTGATTTAATCCGGGACATTTGAATGTTAATGCGTGAATGACGATTGAAGCCGTAGTGGCTCGGAGCCCACTGCGGGCGCGATCTTTGAAAACAACACCACTTGCAGACTACATGGCTGGGAGTTACTGCCACATTCCCCGTACAGTCCTGACCTGACTTCAAGCCATTTCCACAAGGAACTCCTGGGGGGCCAGTGTTTCAGACGTGAAGTCCAAAAGAAAATTTTCTACCTTGATGTTATCCAAACTCTAGTGAAAAGCTACGATGACTGCATGAGTGTAGCAGGAGATTGTAAAGGACGTTTTAGTTTCATAAAGGTATTCGGTTATTCAGCTCAATCAAAGTCCCACTTTGACATGAACACCCCTTGTATATATTATGAACCTTATCATGCTGTAATGAGGAACTCTCCGAGGTACTTCAGACCCAGCGGCTGCCCCTCTTACCCCCCGGATGGACGATGCGAGTAAGCTACTTCGATTCCACACCGTGCTAATTATAAAAGATAATCTCGTGCCATTTCGGGTCAGACGGGGTTAAACCAGCAGAACTGCAGCTCACTTCAGGGACAGTCGAAAGCGACCTCGATGATTAATCCTTCATATTCTTGAGAGAGATTTCAGATGAAGGATCGGCGATTAAATTAACAACTACAAACTGGACTATAGTGGATGATTATGAGGGAAAAAAAAGGATCTTAATTAATTAATCGTCTTTAAAGTCTTTACTGTATAAGGATTCCACAACGTGCTATAAATAGTGACATCACATGTGTTGATGCATGTTCAATGTGAATAATTACAAAGTAACGTTTATTAATGATTTTCTAACGTTATTTAAAGCCAGTGTTCATGCAATCATATAAGACACTATTATAATCATTATCTACTTCTAACGAAGAACATTCCAGACACCTACGCCATGTTTTTCATCCGTCTGACAATTTGTAGCCACCGCGTGTCTGTACACCCGCTTCGATCTTGCTCGATGATCTCGACACCGAACGGCTTGACAAACAACATTCAAAACACGCCGGGTCATCACCAGGGTCGTAAATGATCTGATTGCGTGTGTGTTATTTTTTTACTACGGTCAAAGGGAAGCATTCGATAATAAACCAAGCATCAGGACCAGTGGAGAGGACTGGAGGCGATCGCTCTGGCTGGTGCTGATATTTGTAAATAAATGCCACGACCCTGGAGGTCCTCCCCGCTGTGAATTATTAGCAAAGCTTCATTGATCTCCGTCGAAATCACACAGTAATCTCCGGGTTTTCAGCCGGGACTTTACCGGACGCTCGGCTGCCACCGTTATCGCAAAGGTGTTTCCCAGTCCCTTCTGTTCCCTTTTTTCTTTCTTTTTCTAATGTGATTTCTTCCTGTCCTTCCTTGGAAGTTGGTGTGTGTGTGGGTGTGTGTGTGTGTGTGTTTTATAGTCTCAATAAAAAGGCTAAAACCCCCACCACAAATGCAACCCCCCTCCCCCATTCCGTGTTACAGTCTTACAGTGATGAACACCCGCTGTAATAAAGACGTGTTTATGGAAGCGCTTCGAGTATCCCGTGTTCGCGGCGGCACATCACCCGGCGCAACAGGGCGTAACGGACTGCGAGAGCCGACGTGGAGTTTTGCATTTGTATCTCATCTTTGGTTCGCAGGAAAACAAAATGCGGTAAAGATAAAGACGAGGATAAAGATTCGGTTCTCATCATTCCATGCTGGTGTATTTTGAATCAGAAAAGTATGACGCTAAGTAGTGCATAGAGGGCGGCGCGGTGGCGTTGTGGTTAGCGCTGTGCTGTCGCCTCGTACCTCCAGGGTCGAGGGTTCGATTCCCACCTCCCTCTTTTGTGTTTTTGGTGGGGTTCATCTCTGTAGTCCGGTCTCCTCCTACAATCCAAAGACGTGCAGAGCAGGATGGCTTTCCAGATTGCCCATAGTGTGGGCGTGTGTGACCTGTACCCTGCCTCCTGCCAGTCATCTAGTGCGTAGGGTCTTGCTAATAGATTTGCATTATATATCAAAAAGAAAATGCATTTCAAATGTAAAAAAAAGATTAACTTTTCTCTTTCAATGGATGTCAAAAGCCGATTTGTCGTTACGACGATGTCACCTCGGAATCAAACGCCAAAACTCAGTCTCCTCTCGTCAATCACGGCGCATGGGATCACCGAACAAACAGAGAGCATCCTAGTGAGAAGGAGATCTAATATAAACCATGCAGGAGCGAAACCTGAATAAATTGAGATCGCCTCTCCGTGCCACGGGCCTTGTTCGTCCCTGCCCCGGTGCATGCTGCGACAGCAAGCGGGGTCAGAAAGTCAGTCTCTCTCTTAAACTCTCTCTCTCTCTCTATCTCGATTTGCGAGCTGTAATGAAATGCTGCGGCCCTGCTTGTCACAGGTCAGCAAGCCGTCGTGCACCGCAAATGCCAAGCCCATTCGTTATGAAAATGCTATGCATTGATTTGTCATACTCTGCGAAGCTCTGGCGAGAGGGGCCATTTTTAAATCCGCGCAGCGCCGCCGCGGACCGTGGCGTTACCATTAATACCTTTCACGCTGGCTGAGATTAGGGAGTTTTAGAGTAGCATGAATAACATGACGCCGGGCCCGGCTGAACAGGATGACGTAAAACTGTTATAATGCGCTCGTTCAGATGAGAACATCATAATTTGTCCTAAACCCCATCCAACAACAACAATCCATAATAATATGCGTGTTTGTTTTTAAAGACAGGTTAAAGCATTTATGTATAACCACAGTTATGACAGGTCATGACATCCGTCCAAAATTACGGCTCTGTTTATTCACAGTCCATCACGCCACGTTTATGACATGTTACGTCCAAGTCCAAGACATTATACTACTGGTACCAGGATGACATTTAGAACATAGGACACCTGACATCATTATTTTACTGCGGACGTGCTTATGACATGCATAAGTGCATCAAGTCTTCTTTGTCTTTCGGCTGTTCCCTTTCAGGGGTCGCCACAGCGAATCATCTGCCTCCATCTAACCCTATCCTCTGCATCCTCTTCTCTCACACCAACTAACTTCATGTCCTCTCTCACTGCATCCATAAATTAAATCTCCTCATAAGTGCATCAAGTGAGGTGCATAATAAGTGACGTCATAGACAGTCGTCTGGGTTTAGTCTCAACCTTTCCTATAGACATATTTGGATGTCATGTAACTTGATGTTATTATTTTATTGAATATTAATAGTTATGACATAGTTATGACAGTGTTATAAACTGTTAAAGCGTCCTTGAATTGGTTATTTTATGCTATAGTAAAGGTTATATGCTGTCATGGCAGTTTATGTCGGTTGTTATAACCATATCACATCAGCGTTATCGTTCATTGATGTATCACATGATGTTATAACAGTCCTATGCTTGTTCTTTACTGTCATGTAAAGTGTCTCTGTCTGATGTGTTGTGACTAGTTTTGTCTTGCAATAACCCATTAGTATATAATTATTACTGTTTTCATTACCTATGTCAATTGTAATGTTTGTCCTTTTACACTAACCTCTAATAACACTGTCTTAACACTTTTAAGTCCCTGACAGCCTCATACAATACATGATCACTACATGGTTTTTCCATATTGTATTCGGAAAGTGACAACGTTTGCAAGTGTTAATAACAGCTATAATAAGGACATGTTATAAGACCTGTCAGAACACAATTAGATAACCTGATATTATTATTGTTACTGCACTGCATGTGAACTGTTATGTTATGATTTAGGGCTCTATTACAATGTTCTCAGTTTATAATATTTTAATGACTAGACAGTTTTATCAACTACTTCATTGAAATGTTATAAACATGTTATAGCATGTTATATGGTTATAAATATTATCAATGTCAGATTATTGAGATTATTTAAAAAACATCATCATAATGACGTAGGCATGTTTTTCTGTTACAGTATCTGTGCTTGTCCTGATGTGTTAATAACTCCTTTATAACACATTCGTGACAGGTTATACCCTAAAAATGAATGAAATGCAGTCCATCGTGACATGATTTACGTCCAGCTATGACAGTTTCAGAACTGACTTTTCTACGGGTTAGGTACCATCAAACTCCTCTCCACGTTAATGTGTTTACATATTTATGCATTAACTCGACATTGCCAAAAATCCATAGCTTTTTAAATGCTTATCCAGTAGAAAAGTTGGTTAAATTGTTGTGATTATTTGTAGTTTATCTGAGTTGATGGTCAGGACCGTAATGAGACGGGTAACAAGTAAACGAGGAACTGAACGTATAAAACTATGAAATTTTAAAGTCATATTGAATGAATCTCAGGATTTGATCACAGGATTAGCTCTTATGTTTCGCCTCACAATAGAATACACAAGCAATTCAGTTTTCAAAATGCGAGTTAAACACTAGACGCCATGGCCGAAATGTTGGAAAAGGAAGAGGGAAAGACGGCTATGAATTTTGCCAAAACTGTACAAAACAGCTTTTTGCTCCGAACCATTACATTCATTTTTTTTTTTTTTTGGGAAGCTCGGACGCTGACGTTCACAAAGCGAAAGACTCAAAAAAAAAAACTACCAACCTCGCTTGTGTGTCACGCTTCCTGCATGCAATATAATCGAGGGCGACCTTTATCAATCAATTGAATAAACTGCTTTCAGAGCATCCATTGAAAGCCAACTCCGAGCAGGAGGTGCCTTCGCAAGCACTTTTTTTGCCGGGAGCAGGGGCGGCCGAAGATGAGAGAGAAGCAATACTGTCAGGCCCGGCCAGTTTGGATGGCGTTTCTGCTGCATCAAATCGTTCGCCAAAACCACAGTCCAGCTGGAGAAGGTCCAACTGACAGTAAAAACAAAAAAGAAGAAGAAAAAGGAAAAGGAAAGCGCTAATGCAACACTTTTTAAGAGGGTTACGGGTAGGGTGATGGACAGGGATAAGAAAGGTGTTATGGATATGATTTCTTTTTCTGTGAATCAAACGATGGAATAAACAAAAAATCACAAGTATGCAATCGCATCCGCAGCTAGCGAGCGAGCGAGACACAACTGTTAAGCTCAATGCTTAAGAAAGTGTAAGAAAGAACGTAATGTAAAAGTGAGTAAAAACTCATAAGACGTGTAAAAAAAACATGTCCTTTATTCAGGTGACATCGAAACCGTGGTCGACCTTTATTTCGAGGCAGGTGAATGTAAACACATGAAATGAAAACTTTTAATGAGCCACCAATCATTAGGTGCGTTCGAAGTCCAATCAAATTTGGAAACCAAGACAAACGTAAGGCAGTCAACAAAGAAGGAAGAATTATTTTTTTGTTTAAAAAAAAAAAAAGTAAAATGAAAAAACAAAAAAAATCATATTTAAAACCTCAGAATGAACGTGTTGAGATGAAGCACTCAGAGATGATGAGATAATAACGTGAAAATGTCTGACAACAGCCATAATAAAATGAATCCTAAAACTACAATACAGTACTGTGCAATAGTAAACTGACTCCGCCCCTAAAAGCTTTCTTCATATGAAATTTAAATAACTTGCATAGCCTACATGTGAAGAAATGTTTTACTGCGACAGGGTGCAAAGTGCCTAAAGATACAATTTAAAAACTAGTGGTTTATGTACAGTAACAGCCTCAGCAGCGACCTCATTTCCCCTCTCGTCTCTTCCAGTCACTCAGCGTCCAGCGTCAGCAGTGCACTAATCACCGGCCTGAAGATCTGTACATCATCTGCACCTGTTTCTCACTGGGTCAGGACTTAAATTAGACGTTGTTTTTTATGCTTAATAAAACTGAATAAAAAACTTCTTCCATATAGAGACATACGGAGACTGTTGGTGTCTGGTGGGTGCACTGTAGGTACGTCGCTAATTCAGCTACTGTAGCTCTGATTGCTAAACTAATCTGATTTAAAAAATCAGATTAGTTTAGCATCAAAACCCTAAAAAATGAGGGTTTTGATGCAGCACCAACTGATTAAACCCTGATCAGTCACGTGCGTGGAATTAAAGTAAAACCAATTTGTTTTAGTAGCTATAAAAAGCTTTAAAAATACTGCACAGGCCACACCCACAACCAACAGCACAAATAACACTCACTCACGAGAGACTTACACAAGCAAGACCACACACACACACACACACACAGCACATCTCTGCATATATATATATATATATATATATATATATATACACTGTATGCTGTATTTAAAGATGGCAAAGGAAAAACTCCGCTATCTGTCTAGGAAAACACCGCAATACCGTCGGAGGCTCTATTCCCATCAGGCCGACTCTCACGCCTAGCGCCAGCATGTAGGAGGCTTCTCGTTGATCCAGTACAACATAAAACACCGCCTCGCAAAGTAATAACAGCTTTCCGAGGAGCGTGAATTGTTCGGGACGCGCCCTCCATACAAACAGCCGGGGCTGCTTTTGTAATGTTGTGATAAGGAATAATCTCCTGCAGCCAGATGATGCACCAGAACTTTGAGAAGGAGAGCGAGTCGGATTGGTTTAAAAAAAATAAAAAAATAAATAAAAAACTACACTCATCTAAATAAATCCTCGGGTATAAGTTGAAGAAAGTTGGAACAGAAAATCGATTCAGGTGGAATAAGAAAGTATTGAATGGGACACCTGAAGTCACACACTGATTCCCATTTACGTTAAATAAAAATTTTTTAAAAAGGCGGGAAAACATGAGCTAAGGCAAACTAGCGATAATGATGCTAATCTTTTTGGATTCTAGCTAGCACTGCGCTCAAACTAGCTGACTGTTAATGGCTAGCTGTGAAAATACAAACTGTCACAATAAACACAAAGTGTACATAGTTACAATTTTTAAACAAGGACCAGCTGCTTCGTTAAATACGGCGGCAATTAGCAGAAACAATCAGGCAGTCGTGAATTAGTGAAACTTTTTACGGACAATTTTCCTTTGTTTACTAAAGAATTTCTCATCAAGCGCGGTTCCTGTGATTTTGCTTGTATTGTTGCTACGAATCCGCAACGTGTAACTTTAGCTTGTGGTTTTGCTGTAACTGGAGACTCCTTCCATCAAAGTGTGCTACTTTTTTTTTTCTGTGTTACCATGGAAACAATGACGTATTCTAACCAGAACGTCTATACAGTACGCATCACGCTATTATGTATCTTGCAGCCGCGCTTCAGTCTGAGTTGCTTCTGTTCAAATAAAATAAACCACCTTCCGACCAACCAATCAGGATCGAGAACGAGCTCAAAGTACAGCAGGTGATGATCTTTCAGCTTTAAGAAAGTCAGTAAGTGGCATTTTGTTCATAATGAAAAAAGAAAAGAAAAAAAGAAAAAAGGGAAGAGAGCGATATCGGCACCTCGAGGGAAATCTCCGTCTGCGTCTATTCCTTCAAGACCGTCCAGGTTTCAATTAAACATTCAATATTCATCACTTTAATATCACAAATTCATTTTGCTGTAGTCACACCAGGAGGCAGGCGACGGCTCTTGGGGCGTCCTTTTTGTTTCTGAGAGTTTACACGGTGGACGGAGAAGAGACATAAATGTGAGGCATTAAAGGAAAAAAGAAATTAAATATTTTTTTTTAAAAAAAGCAAACCAAAAAAAAATTATAATAATGAAATGACATAAAAAAGACTTCATTCCATCACAGAAATAACAATTAAAAAATACAGCATTCATCATCTATTTATTTATTTAATTTATTATGAAGAACTCCAGACCTTTTGCTTAACAAGTTTCCTGAAATAATCTTTCTCATAATAATTTTTTTTTTTTTAAAGGCAGCACAATTAAAACAGATTCACTCATTTCTTTAGTGCCGGTTAGATTACGAGTGCGGTTAAAAAAAGATTAATTTCCAGATAAAGCCGCACAGCAGGGACGCTTTAAATTTATAGCGCGGGCAATTAAGCGCGGCCAAGTCTTTCCTTTGCCTCGGACCGATCCCGAAGCGATAACGGCAGGTGAACAGGCAGATAATGAACGGGCCAGGACACACTCACTTAGAACGCTCGCTCGAAATCAGACTTCCTGTCTTTCCAGCTGGATGCGTCACACTTGACATGTCTCGCAGATTCATAATTTAGCAAGAAGTGTGAGCGCAGAGAACCTTCGGCGTCGTCTTTGAGCAAAAAAGAATAAACCAGCGTAAAAACTCTTACTCAAGCTTTTCACACACACACACACACACACACACAGTACAGAAAGCGCAAACACACATACACTTGACAAACGGGACACAGACGGATGTTATACGTACCCACAGATACATCATCATCTTGAGCGAGGGGGTCAGGTGCACTCGTTTTCTCGAAAGCGACGCAGAGTCTCCCAAGTTCTAAAATCCGTCCTGCTTCTCTCCCAGCGCTGTTCTGCTCTCGTCTGGTATTTACGAGAAGCGCTTATTATTAGGAGGACGCTCGGAGAGAGAGAAAAAGAGGGAACGGGATCTTCACCGAGGGAGAAGAAAGAAAGAAAGAAAGAAAGAAAGAAAGAAAAAAAAAGGTGCTTCTAGTAGCAGATCTCTTCGTAGTGTAGATAGAAATATATATATATATATATATATATATATATAGAGAGAGAGAGAGAGAGAGATTTTTTTTCCTGCTTCAGCGTGTACGTGTCTAGCTCTCGCTCATGAGCTCTCGCGATCCGTGGCTCGGGCAACAAATCTTGACGTGAGCGTTTAACGAGAAGATCCGAAGATCCGCGCAGGCGAGGAAGTCCAGCAAAAGTGCGCTCGTAAAGTAACACAGAGGGAACGAGAGAGAGAGAGAGAGGAGAGAGGAGAGAGGAGGTGGACGGTGAGGGGAGGGGTGATGCTGATGGTGGAGGCTTTTCCAACACACACACACACACACACACACACACACACACACACACATACACTGCTGGGAGGAAGAAAAATAAAAGCCAGCGTATACGCTCGCGCGTGGAGAAAATTACCAAAAGGAAAATAAAAAAAAAAAGGTGGAGGGTGGGGGGGAGTAAGGGTGTTTTTTTTCTTTTTTTATCTTTTATTTTGCTGGAAAAAAAACAAAGAAATTCAACCTAAATCCGATCTCGTAAGACATAAGCCGACGCGAACCGGCCGAAAGAGAAAAATACAAAATAATAAGATAAATAAATGAAGAGCCAGAGAGAAAAAGAGACAATCTGTAAATGCACCTAACATCCGCATGGCCTTTTTATTTCTCTCTCTCTCTCTGTCTCTCTCTCTCTCTCGTTCCCTTCTAGGAGGCCGAGGCCTTCCCGCTCGTTCTCCTCTCTGACGCACTCGCTCTCTCCTTCCCGTACTTTCCTACAGCCATCTACTGACATCGAGTCGCTACTGCCGCACCTCCGGCGCGAAGATATGACAAATAGACATCGCGGCTCCTCACACTGATTACTCCGCTTCACCCGGAGGTTCGGAAAGAACTCGCGGATCTCGGCAGAAATCCTCACCAGGGAACAGAAACGACCGTTTCGGAAATAGAACCGGACAGAAGAGAATACCGCAAAATGATGCAAACTGGGCTTTTTTGTTGTTGTGGTTGTTGTTGTTGTTGTTTTTGACGTTTGTTTTTCTTTTTGCACAATAGTTGGATAGAAAGAAACATCCCTGCATTTGCTTTCACATCACAGCTCAGATAAAATAAAATAAGCAGTGAAGGAGTTGGAGGGAGAGGGTTATTGACTTATCCGAAGATTAACCTCAGAGATGAAGGTGCTTAATCTGAGGCTGGCCGAGGAGAAGAACGCGGGAGATCACCATCACGACCCGGCCATCGAGGAACGGAGATCCAGACTTATAAAGAAGAAAAGTTCTAGATGGTGAGGTGAGGTTACGACGAGGTTACGGAAAATCCTACACAACTCCACTATGCATCACACACACACACACACACACACACACACACACTGTTCCTGTTTTCTTTATCTTTTGCTTTTTTGAGAATCCGTACATGATATCCGTTGTAGAATCTCTCTCAGATCCTTTTAGAGTCAGAAGTTTCCCACAGCGACTTTAGCGGGACAGCGAGTTCTCCAGGGTGTTCGACTTACATGTACATGTTACATCACATCACGTTTCCGATAAATCACACCACAACAGAGAAAGTGAAGAACACCATGCAGTCTACAGAACCCGAGTGGGAAGATCGGTGCCTTTGTGATGATGTCATCATGTTTGATTCGAATAGCTGAATTTAATCACATTTTTTCCGCAGCATGAAATCGGAATTGTTTAAATTAAAACAAACGCCACGTTTCGTGATTTCTGTTTGATGATTTATGCTTCCTGATTCTCCTTCATGCCAAACGAGATGTTTCTAGACATGGCATATGCTGCATCTTATGTATTTACTTTTTATTTATTCCTTAGCAAAAAGTCACCAGTTACTCAGCTGTGCAGCTACACATCGTATGGCTGGTGTTATTTATCAGTTCCACGCGTCACAGCCGGTAGGCGCTAGGTTTATCCCTTTATTATTACCGGGTGATTCATTCGAAAGAGGCCCTGAATATTTTGTAATAACTCTCATTGCGATGAAGCAATCTAAACCAAAAAAATACGCTACATACTTGACGTATGTGCAATCGATCGCGTTATGTGCGATGCTTTATTCGTCCCACAGCGAGGAACTTTCTTTGTTACAGCAACAATACAATAGTTGCACTTTTAAACAAATTGTACAACAAATGCTTTTACAGAATATTCAGGGCCTCTTTCAAATGAATCACCCTGTATATGGTACATCTTAAGTTGGACGAGCCCCCAAAATTGTTACGTTTAAAATCGATGAGTTCTGTCAGCAGAACCTCGAAATGCTTGCCAGTTCAAAACCGGGAGAGACACACACACACACACACACACACACACACATACACACACACACACACATACACACACAATGTTCTCAGGTTTATTCACAAAAAAGCAAAAAAGAAGGTGTTGAAGTGCTGAACCAAACTGCGCCCCGAGTGAACACATATCACGTACGTCCGCTGTATCAAAAAATATGAGCCGTTCGCATGTTATAGGGAAATCCAGGAAGACTAAGTGGAGGAGAAGTTTATAGACATCTGAAGGAAATATTCAAGTGAACAAAGAGAGTTAGCGAGAAAAAAAAAACACTAACACTTAAGCTCTTTCCTGTAAAGTAAAATGACGATAATCTCAGCACTACAGCACGACAAAGTAGGACTTTGGAGATCTTCTTTGCTAAAATCAACACATTTCGACCAATCAGAACGCAGGATTCAACAGCACTGTAGGGTAATTAGTACATTTTTACAAGGAAATGGAGTGCCAATACATTTGAGCAAGCACAAACACGTACAGCGAACACAGGTCGTTAGCACATATTTTAATAACATTCAGTGTATGTGTAATTCATTTTATTTAGTTAAAAAAAACTACAGTAAAGAATTCTATATAAAATGTTAAAACAGTAATAAAGAATTTAAAGCACATGTAATAAAGCCTCACGATTCACCTGGAGAACAACATGAAACAGGAAGTGACGTGAAGTGACAACGTGACGCCACGATTTTGGGTTTCTGAACCAAACCCTGGATACGAGACCAACTCTACTCTCATTTTTAAAAGGTTCGGGGATCAGGACCGAATTATGCAGACAGCCTCAGTGGTGTTTGTGGTCGCGCGTGTAGGCCGTCGCTCTGTAATGAGCGGAACGATCACACTCGCGAGAAGGACCTGCTTCCTTTCAAGGTTCGTGACAGTAGTCGTGGTTAAAAGCACTTACGTACAAATACAAACATGAAAGCATGCCATTTTATTCGATGGTTATTAGTCTGTAATTGCAGTTTGAAAAATGACCTAACAAGCTTTTAACGGTTAAACGGCGGTAACTCTACGCCTATAACCTGAGGGTCTGCTCGCTCCTGTACGCTTTCCGAGACGACACTTAACCCAGCGCGGCCTGTAAGCACCATGAGCGGATCAGCATAAGTAGAAGAGTGACCGTAACCGTCGATACGGCCGTCCCCCGTTTGAGGAAGCAATTATAAAATTGCAGGCAGGGATGCCGGCTCGTTACCGAGGCCGCGCTGCTCTCAGCTTAATTGGACGCGGCGTCCGAGCGTCATGTCACAATCAGTCCTACAGTATTGATCACTCCGATCTTCGGCATGGTGCGAGCGAATGGAGGCAACACAACCAAAAGATCCAATAATAGTTATTTATTTATTTATTTATTTATTTTTTGTTTTATTTTATTTGTTTATTTATTTATTTATTTATTTATTTTCAGATCCACTGGAGAGGAATGGGAACGGACGCGAATAAAAAGCCCATTTGTGATCTCCCTGATCCGCTCGCCTGCTCTCTAATTTCCAGAAAGTTCAGATCATTAAAAGCAAATAAACAAGCGAGCGCCGGCTGAAGGAATTAGAATGATGACGACGTATGAGCGCCAGCATCAGACACATTAATCATCCCACGGCGTTCAGACTCAAAATCCCTCAACAAACCATGATAAATTACAGGGAGGTTCGGAGGAACAGAATGTTACACAAATCTCTCCCATATGTACTGTACGATTCATCTCCCGCTCCATACCTCCGTGCACACACACACACACACACACACACACACACAAGCGTGTTTCGGAGAAAACGTGATGCAACCGAACATGAACATGAATACATGATGGAGAAGGAGACAGATGTTTGGATGAAGGGAGATAAAAAGTTTTCAGCCATGATAATATCTGCACGTGTTTATTAGAGAGGTATCAGTTAGAGGAATGAAGGCGAGGAACACTTAATGCTTAGGCCACGCCCACTTCAGGTTCCGATGTAAGTCAAACTCGTTAGGAGGAATTTTTTATTATTTTTTTTATTTTAATTGACATTTTTGAAAGGAAATAGGGTGCCAATAAATTTGAGCAAGCACAAATTGAGGAAGTGTCAGAGACACAGTTAGGCCACACCCCATTTAGGTTTAGGTCAAACTCATTATTAAAAAAAACAAGCTCTTCTTTGAATTGACATTTTTTCAAGGAAACGGGGTGCCAATAAATTTGAGCAAGCACAAACCTCACTGAGAAAGGGAAAACAATAAAAATAAATAATAATTATATTAAAAAAAAAAAACATTTTCTGGATTGCTGTAATGCCTAAAACACTTTTTTTATCCTTTGAACCTACGTTTTAATTTTAAAGTTCAAGTGAAAACAAATTATTAAAAGTAAATAAATAAATAAATAAAAATCTTCCATCGACACGAGCGTTATTTCTTTTTTCTTTCCAGCAAACTGATTAATTGAGTGTGTTTGATTTAATAATCCAGAACCGGAACACAGAGAGTAATGCAAGCGTGAAAAAAAAGAACACTAACAAATGCAGTTAAGCCGACACACACACACACGCACACACACACACACACACACACTCACACAACGACGGAGCGTCACTTACCCTGAGCTGGTTGGCGTCACAACTCATTTGCTGGCCTGGAATCTGTCAAAAGAGACACACAAATTATAGTAACACATTACACATACCAAATACTGAAGACCCCCCAACTTCCCAAACACACACACACACACACACACACTTACACATACATACGCACTCACACACCCTTACACACACACACACACACACACACACACACACACACACACACACAGCGAGTAATTACAAGTCAATCAAACAGAGCAGGCCGAGGAGCAGGAAAATGAGATCTGTCAGCTTCTGTACAGCCATGCAAGGGGAAAAAATGCATAATAAAAGGCAAGACAGTTGTTTCCATGCCAGTGGGAGATATGGCACGAGAAGGAGGACAGCGGCGGGAAATGCATCAAGGTGCAGGTCCATTCCACATGCCATAAGGTACCGGGTTTCACGCAAAAAACAAGTCCAGGATCGCTCCAAAAGAAAAAAAGGGAAAACTTAATCCTAATCTAAATGATGACCGAACATCGAGTTCAACACTTTGTGTTGTGTTGTTATACAGTAGGAAACTAATCAACACTACACGCTGAGTCAATATGAGTCGCTGCCATAAACCAGAAGTTGATCATTTTCTATCAACAGCACGTCCTGAAACGTTCTCTTCCTCTTACACACCAACACCCACCGACGGCTTTCCTTCTGACTGACACTGGAGACTCCTTCCTTACGCAGAACACTAACGTTCCTTTATCGCAATCATTCTCCATACAGTACACAGTGTAGGAACTGTTACCATGGAAACGATAAGAGACCGGAATGAGCCAAGACATAATCAACACCTTCCGACCAATCAGAACGCAGGATTCCACAGCGCCGTGGTGTAATTAGCACACGTACAGCGAGCGCAAGTCCGGCGGGACGTAATGACGTAGCGTTAAATAGAAAAGTCAAGTCCCGGGGACACAAACACACAAACACATACACAAACACACCTTTATTCACATCGTAATAAAGATACACAGAATCTTGCATATGAATAAAACAAAAAACATTTCATTTTAATTATTCATTCATTCATTCATTCATCTTCTATACCGCTTTATCCTTGATCAGGGTCGCGGGGGGCCTGGAGCCTA
>JAQQZS010000008.1:24754561-24767598 GCA_030068045.1 Platyallabes tihoni | reverse complement strand
CTTTATCCTGGCCCTGAGGTCATCGAGTTTGTTCTCCAGTGACTGGACGTTGGCGAGCAGGATGCTAGGCAGAGGTGGGCAGTGTGCACGGGCTTTGCGTCGCGTCCTTTGTTATCTCTCAGGATCTCACTCGGCCAGCTCGGATCCGCAGTCAAAAACGTTGAATTGTGAGTACATTGTATACCAATAGAAACAAGAGTGTCTCTATCATACAGTACCTAAATGTACTCAATGGTGGTGATTTTGCCGGTTTAAAGTTACTGTAAATTACTTTAAAATACAACAACAAAGAAAAGTAGGTCGGAGCAGTCGTGACGGCAGCCGACCTCACCGGCGCCATCTTGGATTTTTTTTTTTTTTTTAGTATATATATATATATATATATATTTTCAGATTTTTGACTATACTGTATATCACGTTGTCCTTTCGGCTGCAGTGTTCACGTCCCATTATATCACTATTATTTCCATTTGAAAAATGACCTTATGGTGGGGAATGTTTGCTCGCTTTTATTTATCCTTTTCCAAAAAAAAATGTCTTGTTAAAAAAATTAGTAAAATGATATTTGCATTATTAAACTGGATGCACAACCTCTTTTACGCTGCAGTAATATAAACCTTTTTCTTTAAATACCTTTAAAGAAAATTACAATTGTCATCGCACTTAAAGGTGCAATATGCGTTGTTTTTTTTCTTTACATTTTTTCCCTAATACAAAATAACCAGGAAAATATGCACATTTTGCCCTTCACACAGTTACATACATCATTTCTAGTACTGGGTTTCGCCTAAATTCTTCATGGTGTACATTCCACAACACTCCTTGGAGATTTCGGTCCGTATTGACCTGAGAGCATCACGCTGGATATTTATCAGCACATCTACATGATGTCATGATACAGTGACCTCACTGTCATGTTCAAGCAATCCGTCTGAGATTGTTTTAGCTTTGTGACATGCCGCATAATCCTATGCGCATAAAGGGACGGACACGTTCAGCAACAATACTCAGATAAACTGGGGCATGGAAACCATGCACAACTGGTCATAAGTGTGCCAAGGAAATCATCCCGGCACCGTTACACCACCATCAACACCAGCCTGAACTACTGATTCAAGGCAGGATGGATCCATGCTTTCATGTGGCTTACGGTCAAATTTTGACCATCCGAATGTTGCAGGAGAAATCGAGACTCATCAGACCAGGAGAAGTTTTTTTCTGTCAGTCTTCTGTTGTTTGATTTTGGTGAGCCCATGTGACCTGTAGCCTCAGTTTCCTGTTCCTAGCAGGACAGGAGCGGCATCCGGTGTGGATCGGTGTGGTCTTCTCCTGCTGTAGCCCATCTTCTTCAAGGTGCAGAAATGGTCTTCAGCAGACCACAGTTGGAACGAGATGTTGTTTGAGTTACTGTTGCCTTACCAGTCTGGCCGTTCTCCTCCGGCATCAACAAGAGGTTTTATAAACCATTCCCTGTGAACCCTAGAGATGGTTGTGTGTTAAAATCTCAGGAGATCAGCAGTTTTGGAAATACTCTGGCACCAACAACCACGCCGCGCTCAAAGTCGCTTAAGCGTATCTACATGCCTGATTGAATCGAGTTGCCGCTGTGTGATTGGCTGATTAGTTACTGTTGCTGCCTTAACGAGCAACTGAACAAGTGGGCAACTTTTAGACTGTAGCAATAAAATCTTTCAACCTCAGAAGAAAATGTTCATTTTTCGTTGCACTTAAAGGCATGTGTGTATATACATTTTATTTTCACTAATAACGTGGAAAATATATACTGTACACTGTGGTGGAGAAAGCACTGGAGACTCCTTAAAGCTGAACAAAAGTCTCTTTACATACAGTAATCAACCATGTTTTAAAACGTGACGTCTTGTTTCTATATAACCATTTTTTATTATAATTATTTATTGTCACTTGATGAAACTTTGCAAACTTGTTTATTTTCTTTTAGGAAGAAGGAGAAGAAGGCCTAAAACGCATTTTATATTAATGAATCGTGCTGAAAGTGAGGCAACAGGGTTTAAAGACAGACCCGAGAGCCGAGGAGAAAACGAATGCAGCTTGTGAAGTAGAGGCTTGAGACCTCATTATAAGAAACAATGCAGTTGCTCAGGCCGGCACTTAGCTGTGCATCCGCTATAGGCTTTGTCAGTTTAAGACAGCATGAAGGCTCGGAGGAAAGCTGTTATATAAGTGTGTAGCGCATGCACCATTCAGCCCCCAGCTCCTACACCGTTAATGGTTGGAATCAGTGGGTTGTGACACACCGTCTATGCCTCGCTCTGCGCAACCTCACAATCAACTTGTCATAATATTTAGTAGGAAAATGACGAATGATCTACCCTCATATCCTCGTTTGTTGCCTCGGAGTACACAGAATTAAAGCGCAATAACGTCGGGTTCAGACTGCAGAGAAAGGGGAAGGGAAAGGGGAAAAAAAAAAGAAAGAAAAACGCCGGAAGCGGATTTTCGCTCCTTTTCCTGCTCATCTGCGGGCTCAGACGTGACATCAGCGTGAGATCGCTTGAATATTGAGCTGTTTAGGAAATGAGCTTGTTGGCTGTGTAGAGCTCGTGAGGAAAATCAGATTTCTGCAAACACGAGAGAGAGAGAGAGAGAGAGAGAGAGAGAGACAGATACAGCGCTGGAATTCAGGAGAACAAGCGAATTAAATATTACTGAAGCATCTGCGTCAAAACATGTGACTCAGGATCCAGAGCCATACTGTACATTTGTGCAGATTTAATTACAAATTGTTTTTATGGTAAGACACTTGGATGCCATCATGTCATTATAGGAAAATAACTAACGGCAGGGTGGTGTGCAGAAGAGGGTTTACCACCGATAACAGCACGCCATACTAAACCACCACCACATCTATTTATAGTTACATATACTGTATATACTGTACCGGTCACTTTCGTCACAAGTGCCTCTTTTTCGCCTTTATTACGTTTCTATGACAAAACAAAACACAAAAAAACCCCTCCTTAGTCCTGAAGATGTCAGGAGACTTTTCCAAAAATTACAGCTTTACCTCTGACTGCGACAAAGCGCTGACACTGGAGACTCCTTCCAGTCCTAAAAGCCCCTGCGCATGAGCTATTAATATAGAATGATGTGTGAAGAAATCTGCTAGCACTACATCCGAGGTACAGTAGAAATCTATTGCAACTAGATCACACCTCGTTTTCATTTCCTGCAAACTCTGCCCCATACTGTATGTACGTAATTTCCGCACTACATTTTCACTATACTGTACGTGCATAAATAAATTATTTACAATAAAGCTAAAAAAGCAAAGTTTTACGACATGAGAAGAAACTTAAGAGAAAAAAAAAATATTCTATAACCAGAGTTCACACTGGACTCGGTTTTCCCTACAGTCAACAAATCTCAAACTGCTCTACAGTACAATCGAGCTCTGTGCTTTTATTTTTTATTTTTTTTTAAAGTACAGTGAATCATTACAGTGGATAAAACTCACACGGTTAACAGCTCATTATTCGCCTCGTGAATCTGAAAGACAGCTGGGGAAATATAGACTAAGGAGCACTGCGGAGACGTTCGACATAAAGGAAAACAAAAGAAGGCATAAATTGGGAGAAGAGTGCAAAACAAAACTTAGTGTTCGGAAGTCCCGGCGGACGCTGTTGGTTCATTTATCAGGAAGTGGGAAGCCGTATCAAACCGTCGTGACGATGCCGAGGGAAAGGTCACACCTCAAAACTCTCAACGAGAACAAGAACGAGCCTTATGGGAGAAGTCAAAGAGAGGGCAGCGATCACTGCGAGGTGGCTACCGAGGTCACGGGTTCAAAGCAGAGGAAAGGTTAGCGTGAGGACTATATCGAGATCTCTGTCTGGTAGGGTAGGAGGCCACAAAACGAGCCATTACTGAAACAGAAAGCACTGGAAGCAAGCCTAGAAGGAGAATGCACAACTCTAAAGACTCTAAAGAAATTAGAATACAAGAAAATGGTTAAATAGCTTGTTCTGATTGGTCATCAGGTTGACAAATTAGAACTCTCTTAAAGGGACCCTATTATGCAAAAGTCACTATTTGGTGTCTTCACTGTGCATGTTAAAAAACATACCCCCTCCCAATATGACCTCACATACAGTAAGTGGCACATTACAGTACATGTTGCACCTCCAGGATGTTCTCCCCGCATTTGGTGGGTTCCCTCTGGGTACGTTGGGTTTCCTCCTGCTGTCCTACTGCCGTTTCAAAAATGCCTGTAGTGTGTGAGTGAGTGTGTCTCATCCAGGGTGTACCCTGCTTCATGCCCAGAATCTTCTGGGATAGGCTCCAAGCCTCTTACTGTCCTGAGCAGGATAAGCATGAGTGAAAGAGAGAGAGTGAGTGACCTCATCTCAGAAGATCCCCTCCCCTGGATTGTCACTCAGGTCTCATGTTCTCTTAAGGGTCGTGGCTCAAGAGTAGCTCACTTACACAGTCACTAAAATGGCACGCTTGGATGAGGAGTGGAGGTATAAAAAAAAGAATAATCTGAGGGATATTTCGGGTGAACCATTAACACATACTCTTTGAAAGAGCTCCATGACCTGTTGCATGTGTTGACCTGTTAAAGGAATAGTAAAATATGGGACCTTTAACTGGAGAAGCTTAACCGAGATTGTTTGAACTCAATGCAGAGCTTCACCCAACATTAAGAAGCTTGTTATGAAAATAAGTTGACAAAGGCTTTATCACATATGGCTGTTATACTGACAATTTCTGCTGTGTACACATATACAGGACTGCTTGTCTCCATCAGTGAGAAGAGCAGCCTAGGAACCTCCTCCTGCTGAGAAATGTCAACGCCGGTATGAAGAATGTAGGCGAAAATTTTTGAGAGGTGACTGCAGAGACAGCACATTGTCTTCCGAAGACCGGCGGATGGACGATCGATATTCCAGCACAACTTTCCTGTGATTAATTTTTAATGGCCGGGAGAACGGCTCTTTTCTAAAATGTAAATGGCTTTAATGTTAAATGGAAAAAAGGATGACACCTTGATCAATCACTCCTACACCGCCTCTCTGCCAGTGGCATCAACCGAAGCCTTCCCGATGACATCTTTCTCTCCGCGCTTCCTCCAGAGAGCCTCAAAGCTCCCGCACACCTCCTCCACCTTCACTTCCTCTACGACAACACAAAATCTATTGCTCTCCCTCTCTCTCTCTCTCTCTCTCTCTTTCTTTGTTTTTTTTTCTCCCTTTCTCTTGACTCGGTGGTTTGGCGGAATAGTCTAAAAATAAATATATAATTTCAACACCTACAATCCTCTGTAACTCCATGTATTCCCAATGGTTTATTTATAGCTCTATCAAATGTCCTCATTGTTTAGCCTCATTAACCTTGTGACCCCAAACAAGATGCACTTATGTTACAACATGTAACGTAACACCAGGACAAACCCAGGAACCCAACAAACACTTCTCATTTTTTAACAGTTCTCCATTTTCAGCACCCTCCTCCACTCTCCACCACCCACATCCCTTGTCCCGTAGGAGGCCTTGCCCACTCCTCCTACATTTGTCACCACACTGGCTTCTCATTGAAGTCAACGTTTCAGAGCTCCTCCTTCCGGGCCAACCCACTCCCTGACCCCTGAACCCATGTCGTCAACAGATAATCAACTTAAGGCAAGGGACTGGGCTAATTCATAGGTTAAGATGCTAAGAATCAACAATCGAATAAAGAACTATAGGCCAAGATCCCTTTTCCAGTTTCTGGTCAAATACTTGAATAAGCTCTTTTTAATCAAAGATTCTGCATTTCTCTAGAACACTTCTTTAGATTTCTCTAAGTTCCTAATTTAGGTCCTGGTGAACACTCCTTCCTAAGTTGAATCTCATATGTTGGAGTAGGACAAGTGGCTCTCCATGGCAATGTTCGGGAAGCTCTAAATAGAATGACTTATCGGTATTAAGAGTAGCCACTTAGGTCTTGGGTCAATTTCACACTTGAGGCTTGGGATATTTGGCCTGAGAGTTCAGTAAAATTGCTGAGATGTGAAAGCTATTTTTGTGCCTCATTTAGGGTCCTCTTGAAAACACTGGTCTGGAGCTTGCTTTACTTAAACCAAGATGCATCAGGTGTGGAAGCAATCAACTCTCAGCACTACTTGCAGAATACTGTGATTGGATTGTCACATTGTCACACTCTTACAAATTTCCTCATGGGCAAAGTGTTGTTATGTTCAGAACCAGGGTGCACACTCAAGAATTCTGGCCAAGAGTTAAAAGAACCTTAAAGCAGGATGGACAGGGGGTTCTTCAGGACTAGAGTTGGTTAGCTGTGCTCTAGACCAGTGGTTCCTGGCTCCTCCACAACCACAAATGGGAACCACTGGGAACCATAGATAGAATAACTTGCTGGATCCCAACCAGACCCTCAAGAACGGCCTCTCCAAAGTGCCCAGACCAATAGGGTCTAAACAATAGACTTTAGAATTGAGCATTAAGGTAGAAGTTCATGGCCAGTTCTTGTAGGGATGAAATTATATGCAGGTTCTAATACAGTTACTAAAAGAATCTTCTGAGCAGTCTTACGAGCTTGGTATCGAAAACATGATACCCAAATGCTTCAAGTCCTACCTCTTTAAATGGTCCTACAGTGGATAATTACTGGCATACCTTAAGGATCTGTGCTGGGCCTCCAATCTCACGGATAACTGTACAACTGCTATAAGGAAGACAGGATATAGCTATGACTCAGCAAGGATTAGAGTATGCCTCCCAGGCACTTCTACAAGCATGATAAGCCCCTACCTTATTATTTTAGTGTATGCATTACGGCAAGTAATTGCTGGCATACCTCAAGGATTTGTGCTTGGCCCAGTCTTTTGGACAGTACAGCTTACTTATAGCTTCCTGTACAATACTTATGCTGTTGATCCATTAACGATAGCTCTGCCTCTGTCTCAGCACATATCTCGGCATGCCTCACAGGCATTTCAACCTGCATGACAACCTCCTACCACATTATTAAGGTATATAGTCCTACAGCGGGTAATTGCTTGTGCACCTCAAGAGTCCTTGCATGGCCCTTCTCGTTGCGCACCATCTGGGCATCCAATCTTACAGCTTCCTGTAGCATTGATATGCTGAAAATACTTTTTAACGATAGCTCTAACCATCTGTCTCTGAACGTACCTCAGCAATCATGTTTCATGGTCATTTCATCATGGATTAAACTTCCACCTCCAGCTGATCTTATTTTAATCTTCACGTCCAAATAACATTCATGGCAACTTGGTCTTGCTGATGTGGTCTGTGCAACATCCAAGTATAAGTTGGAAAAATGCAACATACATTCAGGTAATGGCTGTAAATCGTAAAATGAGTTTTAGATGCAAGACAGAGGGTACATGTACATAATTACTAGTAGCGAACAAATTAACAATGATGTGGCCAATGATCTCAGTTTGCTCGTTAGGTTGTCTGATACAGAGCTAGCATATTTAAAGTTAATCATTAAGTTTCTTATATCAGCTGTGACTAACAGTTTGCTGTTCACAGACCACAAAAATGAAAAAAAAAAAGGTGACATCGATAAATATTCTTGTTTCATGTTCACTGCGGAGGTTTCTAATCAGAGTTTTACATCATAGATATTGAAATATTTGCATATAAGCAATATTTTAAGCTGCAATAACAGTAATTTATAGCTGAAAAAAAATACTGAATGTCTTTCCTCGACCTGCATCTCTGTTCGTTTGCATTTATAGAGTGTCTGACGCGTTATTTTTGTAAGCGAGATCCTATTTGCGTATCACGTGACACACCGAACTCCCCAATCCATCACCCTCCGGTTCCGCCTCTCACCCTACTCCCCGCCCCGTTAGGCAGCCATTTTCCCATGAATCCGCTCGACATGATGTATTTGCTGTCTCTGCTCGCTTAATGAAAAAAGAGCTACCTGTCTTTTGGAACGCACACTGCTGGGCGTAATTAGATCACAACTCCGCTGCAGTTTAGCGGCTCTGCTCTAAATCCCGCCCTGTTTTTTTCCAGGCGTGAGGAACAAGTGCCTCGTTTTATTTCGTCCATTAGGGCTATTTATTTGGAGAAAGAAACACTATTCAACGCCTTAGAAGTGGAAAGATGAGAAGGGGGAAAAAAAAGCAGGTTATCCCATTTTCCCTGACAGAACGCGTGTTAATACAAATCTAAATAAAGCAACAGGGGAGGGAGATCTAATGGGTTTCAGAGGGATATTGTGTTTATTCTCAGCACAGAGCAATGCGAGGCCCCAGAGAGGAACAGGTAAGGATGGTCCGAGACAGAGACAGATGGATGGAGCAAATGAGACCGAAGATGCAGATCCGAGTCCGTCGATGCAGAAGCTGGAGAATCCACATGCGTGCAGGCCGATTTGAACGCGCTGCATTGTGGGGGAACCACGTGAGGGATTACTGTGTGCCGGATTCATCAATTTGCACAGAGGCAAAAAAAAAAAAGACAGACTAAATACATTACGGTGTCAGACATCAAAGATGCTCTGCATAATATCATGAGAAAGGATAAGATGGATGATTATCCATGGAGTAAAAAAAAAAAGATTCATAATTACGCCACCTGAGTGTAACTGTTTTACATTTTCTGAAATTATACACAGTATTTATGAGTGCTGTTTCATGATTGCGCTGCGACTTAGCTGTGCATCTTAAAAGCTTTTTAAAAAACTTAAGACAACATGTAAAACACTCTCAATATTAATTCTTGATTTTGCTTTTAAATGGGAACATTTAAAGTTAAGCTTTGTTGGAGCATAAAGTACCATGGAGTTAGCAAACACGGAAGGCGCAGTTATCTAGCATGCTAATTGCATGAGTTGATATCGTGCTAGCTTGTTATTTAGCGTGACAGTTCTTTATACCAGCGACACCAGTTATTAAAAGCTCTTTAGTTCTTACCTGGTTGTGATGGTGTAGCAAAAAAAAATAGCTATTTATGCTAAAGGTATCATTTATGTGTCTAAGTTTTGCCCCAGTTTCAAAATAAAAGTTTTTTTTTTTTTTTGGACGTAGTGAGTAATTTAACGTGTTGTGCAATAATAAAAATACACAAACGCACAACAGTCACTTTTTTGTTAGGAATAATCTTAGTCACTGGTGAAGGAATACACCTCTATTCTCTCATTCAACAGCCTTTGATTTAACTTTTTGCAAATAGCGTTAAAGTGCTAAACACTACAGATTGCGTTCGATGCAGCGCGGCCCAGGCAAATTTCACTTCTCTAAAGTCCTGGAATAAAATCAATAAACTTTTCCAACGCAATACAACAGAATCAGATTACTAAGATTTCAATATCCATCTGAAAATCATTAAAAAAAACGTGTAAAGGGTCTACTTCAAAAAGAGAAAGAGAGACCGAAAAAAAAAAATAGCATTCAGTAAAAGATCCAGATTCCATTTGTATCTGTTCAGATGCATCATTCATCATGCGGGGGCTACGGGGGAAAAAAAAAAAAAGTGTGCTTCATGCTTAAGTCTGCACTTCTCCTGCTACAATCTTATTATGCCAAATAAATTCAGAAAACACTAAGGCAATATTATTAATCTCATGGAACCATGTTGCCGACTTTTTGAGGGGATATTTCTGCTCCGCTACCGGGCGTCATGCAGTATTAATGAGGCCGTGTATGTAATAGTCACCACATTAGTGCATTCAGTGCAGAAAATTACAAGAATACATTTGTATAAGTAGCTTCTGTTCTTTAAAGAAGACTCACGTCTGAGCCGGAGACAAAGTTCTGGCTTTGTAGAGGAGGAAACCAGGGAAATCGAGCGAAATCACGAGTTCCACCCGTGCGAGTACGCAGAACACATTACATCAGAGAACATGTTACATGAGGAGGTGCGTTTCATTTTATTTTATCGTGGCTAACATTTAAGGCTTGCGTTTGGACGATTCGTCGGTCGCCCAACAGGAGCCTGGAAAGGCTAATTTTCCCATTTGTTCCCATTTAATTCATTTCATCATGACTATACAGGAACAGTTGTTAAATAAGTGTTTTTGTTTGCTTTTAAACTACAGTACTTCTATTTAATAATTGATTACTTATTCTAAATACTAATTCTTTGATATAATTTTTGCAACATTAGCTGGCTAAACACAGCAGGACTTTTGGCTAAGTACTGTACATTCATTAGGCTAATGTTATCTAACCAGGCTGATAATTGAACTATCGGATCGTGTACCAGAAAGCAAATTTGTAAGCACATATCAACATTTACGTCTCAAGCTATATGGTGCTAAATTGCTATCTAAATATAGTACAGTATATATAGTGCTTTCTGGTACACGATCCGATAGTTCAATTATCAGCCTGGTTAGATAACATTAGCCTAATGAATGTACAGTACTTAGCCAAAAGTCCTGCTGTGTTTAGCCAGCTAATGTTGCAAAAATTATATCAAACAATTAGTATTTAGAATAAGTAATCAATTATTAAATAGAAGTACTGTAGTTTAATATGCAATTGTTATCTTTCTTGTAGATACTCCATATTGCCAAAAGTATTCACTCCCCCATGCAGATCATGGAATTCAGGTGTTCCAGTCACTTCCATGGTTACAGGTGTATAAAATCAAGCACCCTATAGCCATGCAGACCACTTCTACACACATTGGTGAAAGACTGTGCCGCTCTCAGGAGCTCGGTGAGTTCCAGCATGATAGGACGCCACCTGTGTAATACGTCCAGTCGTGAAAATTTTCTTACTACTAAATATACCTGTATAACTGTTAGTGGTATTATAGCAAAGTGGAAGTGATTTGGGAACGACAGCAACTTCATCTATGATTCCTCTTGGCACCGACTGCTTTAAAAACCAAACTGAAAGTGGCTCCCTTTTCTTCTTGATAACATTCTTTGGACCTGTGGTACTTTGTCTTTCCACTGATGCAAACAAGTGGACGTACGCACAACTTAACGTTCGGCTCAGTTCACTCGCCGAGGCAAATGTCTTATGAAATTTCAGTTCTTAAGGCAAACATTCATGAGTCGGGGCGTTCGTGTGACGAGGCCCACTGTACACAGAATGACGACAAAAAAACTAAAATCTTCCCACTAAAAAAAAAAAAAGAATTGCCGGCTTCAACTCCCTCTGACCGTTTTTTTTCCCCTCCTCGTAGGCCAATATTGTCTCCCTCAATATCATCTGTCTTATATTTCACAGAGGCTGAACGCTGCTGTTTCTGCCCTTGTCCGTTGTTATTGCCAATACCTTAGGTGGGCTTAATCTGTACAGGAGATGGACACGTTGTGGATTGTTTCCGCTACACGTGGGAGGGATGAAGTCTCTGCCCGGGTAAGAGCTGGCATCTAATCAATGTTGTATCTCACAGCGGCCATGCTCAAAAGGTTTCTGTATAACTGGTAAATGAATAAATATTTGATAATCCCGCTCAGCCGGGACTGCGCAAGCTGGACAAAGCAGCGGGGAGACGACGGGCTGAGGTCCACACGGTGACGAGACGCGGTGGGGAAAGGTGGAGGAAAAGCGAGGTCTTTTCCAAGTTCAGGATTTAAAACAGACGTTAAGCAGCGCGCGGTTTCTGTATCACTGCTTTCAGCTAGCGACATCGCAGGTTACAAGAAGGTCAGATTCCACTAGACTGAAAACTA
Source organism: Platyallabes tihoni (assembly GCA_030068045.1). Classification (NCBI taxonomy): domain Eukaryota; kingdom Metazoa; phylum Chordata; class Actinopteri; order Siluriformes; family Clariidae; genus Platyallabes; species Platyallabes tihoni. The sequence continues at coordinate 24,755,946 of JAQQZS010000008.1, read as the reverse complement.
ATGCTAAGTCAGGCGTAACACAAATTAATAGGAGCGTTTTAGCGTTTTTTTAAAGGAAAAATTATATTTAGCTTGTTGCTGAGTGTGTGAACCGTAACGGTTTAACAGAATCCTTCACAATAGAATATTTACACATTAAAATTACACATTTTAGTGGTTATATAACTAAAAGCCGCCGTGTCATGTGCTTATAGGAAATTAATCAACTGTGATGAAGCCGAGTCACTCTTACCACCCGGAAGCGTCTTATTATTACATTATTCTTTCATGATTCTTTTTTTTTAATGTGATTTATTGAAATTCATTTATATTAACGTGTGACGGTTTTTCATTACTTCTTTTTATATTTCAGACTTGTCCAATCATTCATTTATCCTTCAATGATTCATTGTCCTTTTACCTGTGATTGTCCCATGATTCACTAATTCTACACTGGATTCCTTTATAAGTAATTTTTTAGACAAAATTCTTTCACACTTTTTTTTAAAAATTAATTTTCACATGATTCACAATTTTTTTCACTCATTATTAACTGTGTTTAAATCACGTTCATTTATTACTTGTGATTATTTTATTTTTATGTGATTCTGTGTCTCATGATTCATTTATTTCACTTTTCAATTGATTGTCCCATGATTCGTTGATTTTACATACGATTCTTTCACAATTCATTTATTTTCACACAAGTCTTTCTTAATTTTTTTCGTGATTCTCTCATGATTTGTGTTTTTTGCAGATTTTTTTTTTTTTTTTTTTTTGCATTTCATTTAGCATACATTAGCATACATTTAGGATCATAAAAGCATATTTGCGGTATGAGAACCTTTAACCGTTTAACATTAAATCCTCCAGCAGAGTATTTATATGATCTAATTAATTTTCCTTATATGAGGTTTTCTAATGATTATTTAATTTAGCACTAGTGTAAGTACTGTACGTGTTGATAACGTGATGTAAGTACGTGATGGGAAAAGAGTTTGTAGAAATAGTTAAAAGGTTAAAGCTAATAATAATCTGCTGATCTTTAATGTAATCAGTGATATTATTATTATTATTATTTCCGGTTGAAGTCCACGTACATGTCTGTCCGTCTAACTTATTAATGCTCACTCACTCATCAGCTATACCGCTTTATCCTGTATACGGGTTTGCAGGGGGCCTGGAGCCTATCCTAGGAGACTTAAGGTACAAGGTGAGGACAGGGTGCAAAATTAATCGCAGGGCACACACACACATATGCACACTACGGACAACTTGTGAATGCCAATCAGGCTAACCTGCATATCTTTGGACTTTTGGGAGAAAACCCACACTGTAAAAAATGTTCGTAATTCTAACAGTAAAATACCGTATAAATGCTACAGAATAAAACCGTATTTCACAAA
>JAQQZS010000008.1:24722101-24737101 GCA_030068045.1 Platyallabes tihoni | reverse complement strand
TCTGTACCTCTAAGTGATAATGAAGGAGGTGTGGCCTTTTTATATCCTAATCTTCCAAGATGGCGCCGGTGAGGTCGGCTGCCGTCACGACCGCTCCGACCACCTTTTCTTTGTTTTTGTTCTTTAAGTTAGAAAAAAAATGTCTTTATTTGTACAGAATATTTTTATTTTTATCCTAGTAAAATTTTATTTTCTTTTTATTCATATTTATTTCTTATCTATAAGCTTTTATTTTTAAAGTCACAGGTGGTCGTATAAGCATGTCAAACTGTGTATGACAAATAAAATTTTTATTTTAATTTGAATTTGCTAATGAATGAGACGTGGCCCGTGTACATTTAAGTGATAATGAAGGAGGCGTGGCTTCTGTATCTCTTCATGCTAATTAAGGAGGTGTGGCCTCTGTATCTCTTAGTGCTACTGAAGGAGGTGTGTTTTTAAAGTGCTAATTAAGTATCTCAGTCCCAGTAAAGTAGGCATGGCCTTTGTACCTCTTAGTCCCAGTAAAGTGGGCGTGGCATCTGTACCTTTCAATGCTAATAAAGTAGGCGTGGCCTTTGTACCTCTCAATGATAATAAAGGAGGCGTGGCTTCCATACATCCCAAACCCAGTAAAGTAGGCCTGGTTTTCTATACCTCTCAGTCCCAGTAAAGTGGGCGTGGCCTCTGTACCACTCAATCCCAGTAATGTAGGCGTGGCTTTTGTACCGCTCAGTCCCAGTAGAGTAAGCGTGGCCTCTGTACCACTCAATCCTATCGAAGGATGCATGGCCTCTGCTCGTGTACGTTTCTTTACTAACACTCACATGGACATAGTGAGATATTTTCACAGACACAAATAATTTATCATTCTTTCCTTTTGAAATTAATTTTAAGGCATTTCTAGGCAGAACTTTTCGGGTCGCTGTCTTTCAGCAGATGTGATCGACTCCGAGGATCAGATTTTAATGGTGGCAGAGCAGAAGATCCCCAAAGGAACCATCGTATAAAATATTAATGAGCACACACTTCTTCATTCTGCCCGCTCTAATTTGATTAAACACTCCTGAGGTGTTAGATGCTGATCCATTACAATACCTCTGAAAGTCACATTGTTCATCCCTCTCTCTTTCTCTCTCTCTCTCTCTCTCTCTCTCGAGGAATGTCGGATGGTGGGCGTGTCTGCTTAAAGGTGGTGATCTCTGAATGAACTACACAAGCGTCTAGACGAGCTGATGTATCATTAACCCCCGCTCAGGCGTACGAGACGCAGGCAGACTTTCTTCTCTGCTGTCCGAGGCAGAAGGTCTAATTACAACGAGCTCCAGAGAAAGTAATTATGGACCTTTCAGATGAAAAAGTAAGAAGTGTAACTTCTCCACAGCTGCTTCTTCAGGGGCCAATTTAAGCTTCGCTTCTGATTTGATTTTTACCCGCAAATTGGATACTTAGAAAGAAAAGGCCAGATTTCAGGATTTCATCCAAAAGTCTGGAAGAAAAGTTCACTCAGGGTTATACAGAACTGCTTTAACTCCTCTGTTCTGGAGGCCTCACAGATTAACATTATATTTCATTTAACATTGACCTTTAATTAAATTAATAATAAAAATAACATCAATGAAGAAAATGCAAAATTGTGGTGGTGTAAACTGCTGATTCAATTGATGGATGGATGGATGTCTGCCAGTGGTATGGATAGTTGTAAATTCAAGCTGACTGCTTTATTATGCAGATGGATGGATGTTCAGATGAATTGATGAATAGTGAGATGGATGGATAGATGATTTGATGGATATAGGATGGATGGATGGATGGATGGATGGATGGGTAGAGCAGTCCCATATTATACTGTAATAAACCATTATGTAAAAACCCAGTTTGCTGCATTATTAAAAAGATGGATGGAAGGATTGATCCGTTAGTGGAAGCATGAATAATTGAATAGATCGATGGTTTAGTGAAGGATTTGATAGATGGATGAATGCATTGTTTAGTGGATGAATGAATGGATGGATTGATGGATTGATGGATGAATAGTTGTTTTGGACGGATCATTGGATGAATAGTTTGATGAGTGAAAGAGGTTTGGATAGTTGGATGGTTAAAGGGGTGGTAATTAAAAGGATGAACAGATGGATGGATGGATGGATGGATGGATAATGATAGATTGATCAGTTAATGGTAATCAAATGCATGGGTACATTCATGGATGGATGGTTAGATGGATTGATGAATATTGATGGATGAATGGTTTGATAACATTATTAAATAGATTAATAAATCTGTGGAGATCATCAACAGCACCAAAGTGATGGGTGTCAACCTGGAGGAGACTCTCACCTGGTCCCTCAACACCAGCTCCTTGCACAAGAAAGCCCAACACCGTCTTTTTTTTCCTGAGAATGCTGAGAAAGGCCCAGCTTCCACCACCGATCCTGACCACCTTCTATAGAGGGACTATCGAGAAGATCCTGAGCACCTGCATCACTGTCTGGTTTGGGAATATCGCCATATCGGACCTCAAGACCCTACAGCGGATAGTGAGGACAGCAGAGAAGATCATCGCGGCCTCTCTTCCCTCTATTGAAGACATCTACACCACACACCGTATCCTCAAATCCACCAGCATTGTGGCTGATCAGGCACACCACTCACACACACTCTTCACACTCCTGCCATCTGGAAAAAAGGCACCGAAGCGGGCTCGTATTTCAAAACACTCGTAAACCAAAGCGAATCCCCCCATAAGAAATAATGGAAACTCAAATTATTCATTCCACAGGCCAAAAAAATAAATACATAAAAGTAATTAACACAAAATATTAAGTAAAAATAAAACAAATTAACCTGCACTTTATCTTTAAAAAAATTATAAATAAACCCTAAAATAGGAGTCCGAAGGCGAAAGTAGGAGGGGTCTCTATGTGTGTGTGTGTGTGTGTGTGTGTGTGTGTGTCTGTGTGTGGCACGGTGTCCAGTGACGCGCTTGCACACAGACACAAAGAGCAGGCTGAGGCTTGAGCAGAGAGAGAAAATGGACCTTTAACCTCTCTAATGAGACTTGCTTTTGCTTTACACGTGCGCTGTACACACACACATACAGACACAAAATAAAATATGTTTTACACACACACACACGTGGTCACAGTGTTATAGTAAACAGTACACGCGAGCACGGATGTTGATTATACCAGTAAGAGACGAGCACTAAGACCCAGCAGGGGAGACGATTACCCACAATTCCGCAGCGCAAGAGAGAGAAAAACCGTTGGCTCAGTTGTGATGACGTGACGCTCGGCATCAAAACAAGAAGCACATGCGTGATACATGATACTCGGTACTCGTCAACCAAGACAATGCTCGTTTTCTAAGTCAAAATTTATTACAAATCTTTGTCCATCTTGCGGAACACTCGCAAACTGCGTTACTTGCAATCCGAGGTTCCACTGTATTATCAACAGATTATGATTTGTTCCATTATTTAACCAGTTATTTTGATCCACCACTGGCAGAGCTGGCGACCGTCAGTTAGTGTAATTAACAGGAGGTGAGAGTGGTGTTAAACTCTTAGCGGTACTCTGTAGCCAAAAGGTGAGGAGAATAAACCATGGAGGTGGTGGACAGGCCTGAGAAACTCACCAGATTTATTTATATTTCCACTTATTCCACTTTAGAATATCAGCTCCGTTAACTTCTGGGTTCTGGGGTCGAATCCCAAATGTTAAATGCAAATCTAGGGTTTAAGAATTAGCACTTTGTCATGCATTATGAAATGTTATATTGTCATACTGTATATAATGATTTATGCATACTTGGTATAATTCATGTATAAGCACTGTTTATGACACATCAATATTAAAATAAAATCTGTCTTCCGTTATGAGCAGGGCAAAATACTTACAATATACAGTATGGTGATATAAAATTTCATAATGCATGAAAAAATTCTATTTATTACTCATAACTATTTAAAACAATGTTTATAATACCTTATAAATGCTTTATAACGTACTGTAATATGAATATGTTGATAGTTGATTATAACTATGACCGCCATAGGAAAGTGTTCAATCAATGCGTTATAAAATTCCTTATAGCGCATGACCACATCTTCTAATGCATGACAATAAGAAATCATGATGCGTAGCTGCAAAAAGTTCTGCATTTTCAGGAATAAATAGACAACGGCGATGGTCAGATGAACTGTGGAGATAAACAACGTCTCTGTTTAACGCCTACACGCTTGACCAAAGTGCATCTATTTTAAACTTAGTGAGCGATCTGTGCTTGTTTCAGAGTGCACACACACACACACACACACACACACACACATACATACGCACAAACACATTTCTCCATTTTCTGCATGAAAAATTATGCAAAATGCATAAGAATACAAAAAGAGGCACCCTAGCATAGTGGAATGCGAGACAGCGAGAAATCATAGCAGGCAGTCTGTTAAGGTGGTTCTCCATTACCGCACGGAAGACGGGGGAGTTATACAATCCTCTCCCCACAATAGGCTGAGAAGCCGCCCAGCTAAATGGCGAGCGAGATAGCGTAAAGGAGAGAAAATATCTGGTAATTGATTAGAGGCTCGGCGAGCGAGCCTTCATTTGGGAAAGTGCTGCCGCGTCGACAATCCTCATCCCGCTGCCTCTCCTTATTTGGCGCAGAATGGGGAGTTCATGAGCAATTGATACACTCCGTTAGCTCTTATCACGGCGAGCGTGATCGGATGTAGCCTTAGGGGTATTTTATACAGTTTAATGCCAGGACATAAAAAAGGTAATGTTTTCGGTGGATTAAATGGCCGAGTCTCCGAACGTTACTGATATATGGTGCGGAGGGTTGAAAAAAAAAAAGAAAAGAAGAAAAAAGAAAAAAAAAGGAGGGAGGGAACAAACTGCGCTGGTTTTTCTAATCTAACTCTGCCACTCCTGCCCACTGAGTCGAGCCCGAGAGCAATAAAGCGAGGACTCGGGAAATGCCCGTGTGTTTATGGAGTGCCATCTGGCAGGTCAAAACTGTGGAACGAATTTGAGGTTTCGGTTTAGCACAAACGGCTGGGGTCTGCACCTTAAACCGCACTCAGATCCACAACACATCCGTTATTTCATGCTGAAATACTAAGAGAGCTGGACATGAATGACTATGAATAGAAGGCACCACATCTACTAGAATAGATGCTTTAGCCTGTTTTTATACGTGGGCACTTATATGTGGTGTAATTGGTGAAGGTAGGTTATTGCGGTGGGTGGGGTTTTGTAAACGATGTGGTTATTGTAAAAGATGTGGTTAGTGTAATGGGGGGGCGGTATGGTGGTGGGTGGGGTAATTATTAAAGGATGTGGTTACATTTATGGGCATGATTGTTGGTTAGTTACATGAGGTAGATTATAAATGAGGAAAGGGGCTATTGTAGGGGTGTGGTTATTGTCATAAATGAGGATATTTTTATGGGTGTGGTAATTGTAATGGGTAGGGGGTTGTGTGACATTGTAAGGGACGGGGCTACTATGAAGGTAGTCGGAGGGGCGGGGCTAACATGAAAAGTAAGGTTATTGTAATATTGTATTACAATAAAGGGCGGGGCTACTGTGAAAAGGTTACCATGAAAAGGTAACATGAAAGGTAGTGCTAATGTTATATTGTGAGCGACAGGGATATTGTGAAATGTAGGCTTTAATGTTATATTGTGAGGGGCAGAGCTACCATGAAATGCAAGGTTATTGTGATATTGTGGAGGCGGGGCTACTGTAAAAGGTATGGTTAATGCAATATTGTTAGGGATGGGCTTACAGTGAAAGGTGGTGTTAATGTGATATTGTGGGGGCGGGGCTGCTGAGAAAGATATTCTTAATGTGATACTGTGAAGGGTGGGGCTACCATGAAAGGGAGTGTTAATATTATATTCTGAGGGGCGAGGCTATTGTAAAATGTAGGGTTTAATGTTATATTGTGAGGGGCGGGGCTACTGAGAAAAGTAAGGTTAATGTGATACTGTAAGGAGCAGACCAATTATGAAAGGTAGGATTAATGTCATATTGTGAGGGGCGGAGCTACAGTGAAATGTAGGGTTTAATGTTATTGTGAGGGGCGGGGCTACTGAGAAAGGTAGGACTATTGTGATATTGCAGGGGGCGGGGCTACTGCGAAAGCCACTGTAATATGTATTACTACATACTGTGTATATTATATTTACAGTCCAGTACACCATGCTATATCAACTGCATGTGCATTGTGGGAGATTATGATCTTATGATCTTGTGATATTATGATGTTCTTTCCGGAAGCCCGCTCTGTAATTGAAACCGAAATGTCCCGTTCAGGATCTAGTAGCGTCTGTAAGTCACGTTTCTCCAGCATTGGCATTTCTATAATCTATAAACAATTTGTCCAAAAGCTGCCATCCAGAAACACACTGAGTCATCACATTTCACGCGCGATATCTTTACAAACTCAGCATCTGAGCAGCAATATGATCATGTTTAAATTGAGCAATTTATCATCGCACATTAGAGCACGTTCAAAACCCTATAAAGCTCTTTTGCATAGACTTTAAAAGGTAACCACATTCTGTGCGTTTGTTTCGCCGTACCGAACACTTGCTTAAAGAAATTCTCAGTAATAACAGGAACATTGATGGAGAGTCACTGTGCACGCACGCCATATGGCGAGGCGATTGAATCATCATCATCACCAGCTTTAAATTAATGGCTTTGATTATTAGGCTATATAATGTATCGCACATCATTCTGCTGGAAGTTCTACTTTTGATCGAGGAGACTGCCGTGCATTTTTACGATCGTGTGCGCACTTTTAAAAACTTTAGGAAAAAAAAAAAGACTTTGGAAAAGAAAGTTTAAATATAAATAATATTAATAAAAAAAATGAGGTACCGTGACTCGGCACACTGTCTATAAAGGCATCAGTTAATGTGCTGACCTTTTTCCAGATTAATGCTTCCATATGGCAGGACTTTACATGAGTTCACTTAGTGCAGGATAAATGTATAGCTTGCTTTATAAGGCTGTATAATGTAACATATGCAAGATCATTTATCTGTTAATTTTGTCCCGTCTTTCATCTGCATTTTTTTGTCTTTCTAATGATTTTACGTATTTAACGTACTTTTGTTTTGCATTTATTCAGGGGATGTTCAGGCCTTTGCCTAATAATGGCTGTTTTTTAAATGTTGCATATACAAATGTAAATAAAAGTGACTTGATTTAACAACAAAAAAGTTTAGGTAGCTAAGCTGGCTCTTAGTTTCGGAAACACGCTAGCCTTCTACATAAACACAAAATATCATGCATTTCTAGGTAACTAATCAACAGTGTGGTCGTGTCAATTAAGTTTATTTATAGTAAACAAGCTGAAGTTGATCATTTTCTAAAACATCACATACCAAAGTGTTTTATTACTTTTATATGATGTATCGCACATCATTCTGCTGGAAGTTCTACTTTTGATCGCGGAGACTGCCGTGCATTTTTGTGATCGTTGTGATAGTAATGTGATATTGTGAGGGGCGGAGCTATTGTAAAAGGTAGGATTAATGTGATATTATGAGGGGCGGGGCTACTGTGAAAACTAAGGTTGATGTGATTTGTGAGGGGCGGGGCTCCTGTGAAAGGTAGGGTTAATGCGATAATATGGTACATTTAGGTAAAGCAACTGTATACGCTGGAGGGAAAACATCTGTCCTGAAGAAAACTTAATGAAACGTCCAACATGCATGTCCCTGCCGTAGTTGTTACTATAGTAACGTGATTTGCAGCTGAACGTCTCTTTACTACACCACAATGTCTGCAGTGTTACTTGTTGGCTTTTTTTTTTCATGACTTATTATCCTACAACACCAGCCTCTAGCACAAGCTCGACGCTTTGTTGCTTTGTTGTTTAAGACGAATGCTTCTGAATATAAAGTGCTCTTATAGCTCTGTAGCCGCAGCTCTACAACACCGGCGCACAGGCTCCAGCCCCCTAGCATAATGCTCCTTTTCTATATCACACTGTCTTGTTCTGTTTAATATTTAGAGGTTTTAATCGCTAAGGTGGTCTGCAATAGGAACAATAGGGTTTTCATAACTTTGCAGGACGCACGCCAAGCAAAGCCTAGAGGTTTAAATTGCGCCCATATGTCTGGCGTTAGCAAAACAATCGACCGTCGTGGTACGACTGAAAACACCTTGTAAATGCAACACCTCTCCCCCACTCACTGACACACACACACACACACACACACACACACACAAACATTTTGCATCACGGATGTAAAGCCTTAAGTAAGCCCTTTATACTAAGAGCAGTGTTCATAGTGTGCATTTGTCAAAAATATCACCGTTCTAACAGAGCTTATGGTGGTAAATATACAGTATATATACAGTACCAGTCTTTCTACTGTACATTCTAGAGCAATACTGGATTTTTTTCAAAATGATAATATGTTGCATTATGTATTTAAGTAACAATAACAGCAACAGTCAGCTGTCATTTTAAGACAATGAGGTCGGCTGTTCTGGAACAGTTCTCACAAGGACAGTATCAAGCTCCATGATGAAACTGTCTCTCATGAAGACCTTCCCAGGAAAGCAAGACCAAAACTGACCTCTGCTGCAGAGGAGACGTTCATTTAGAGTCACCAGCCTCAGAAATCACCAATTAACCTCAAACAGCACCTCAGATTAGAACAAAATGCTCATCCTGGACACAAGATCTGCCCACCCTGTTGCCCATCCTGCCCACCTTAGTGTACCCTGCTGCCTACCCTGTTTCCCACTTTGTTGCCCACCCTCCTCCCTACCTTGTTACCCACTTGTTGCTCCCCCTTAAATTCAAATTTTATTTGTCACATACACAAATAAACTACTCTAGGCAGCTGGATGGGTAACAAGGTAGTAAGTACCCTGTGGCCCACCCTCCTGTCCACCTTGCTGCCCACAGTTGCCTGTGCTGCTGCCCAGCTTGTTGCCCAGGGTTGACTACCTTACTGGCTGCAGAGTTGCCTACCTTGCTGCCTACCATAATGCCCAGCTTGTTTGTCCCCCCTGCTGCCCACCCTGTTGCCCACCCCACTCACAGAACTGTAAATAAAATAAAAGGCTCGAACATTAAACAGAGAAGAGAATCAAAGAATTTGCTGCATGACAGGCTGCAGATTAGGCTTAAAATGAAACATGCACACACACACACACACACACACACACAGGTAATAAACTGCTGATTAATTAAATCGGAGTGAGATTGTAGGATAGTTTTCATTTGTCAAGTTGATGGTATAATTACTTGTGTAATATTCAAATGAAGTTTTATTAAAAAATAAGAAGGAAAACATCCGTACTGTCATTAGATGTGAGCGATAACATTAGAGGTTTTCTTAATGAGGTAAACATTTCAATTTCAAAGGACACTCATTAGGAAGTTCAATGAAATGAAATTCATTAGAAAATGAAAGGAAATTCAGCATATTTCTGTACGGATGACACATACACACACACACACATACACACACACATATAAAGGCCACGCCTCCATCAGACCAAAGTGCTTAATCAGCTATGCAGATGTTTAATGTTTTCATTAATTATTTTATTTCATTTCTTTTCTTTTCTTTTCTTTTCTTTTCTTTTTTTTAAAGAAATAAATATTTGGCTCAAGAAACTGATAATTTTTTTATTTATTTTGTTTTAATTAAAGTGTTCTGGTTTCCTGCGAGAACTTTCGTACTGTGTGTACCGTCTACACACCGTAAATTCTTCCTCCTTTCATTCCTCTGCCTTCAGCTCCATCCAAAAATACAGAAAAGCGTGAGAGCAGCAATTTCGCTCAGGGTGCGCGCAGAAGTCGTCGCTCCTCCAAAACACACACTGATTTAATCTGAGTGATTCTGAAGGAGTGTGAAGGTGATGCTGAAGCCTGGCTGGGATACGAGGTATGCTGTTACGCGTTTCCCTGCGTCTGATGAGGGCTATCCGTATGCTTTTGAGATTTATGAGCTTTCAAAGTCTATTTATATTCAGTTCTCCTCTGTAAAGCTAGCGTTTAGATCCTACCAGCTTGTCGAACCACTTGCTAGCATCGCAGCACGCTAAGGCTACACTAAGGCTGTATCAGTATCGGTCTGATGTTGTGATTCTGATTAGATTGCAGTGTTTATTTAAAAAAAAAAAAGAGTCGAGTGCACTAATTCCATCCTCCTGTGAAGACACTTAAATTAACACACACTTCGTTAATTAAACACATCGCTTGGCTAACACGTGCAGTAATTTCATGCGGCACAAATGAACCATACAACAGCAACAAGATCACAGCCGTATTAAAAGCCCAAATCTACACAGGTGACTGTACTTTATTAATTACGCCTGCATGATGTAATTTCTGGTCCTGCCTAAGCTTTGAAAAAATATCGTTCATCTGGGCGGCATCCAGGCTCGCAATCGATACGTCAAGTGAGATTTATAAATGATAAATCAATACTTTTAATATTTCAGCTAGTGTATTCAGCTGGACAGGATCCAGGTGCGAGCTGGGAAAATTGATGTGATAAAAAAAAAATTACGCAGACACACTCGGCTCTTAAAGGACTCTAATATTTACATGTGCACAGTCAAAAAATGATAAATATTCTAAATAACACAAGCAAATAAATGATGCATTCATACAAAAAAATCCAAATCTGATTAATTCATTTTTCTTCTGTGAAAAAAAAAAAAGAATGTTGTAAAGGATCTAACCCTAACTCGAACCCTAACCCATGTGAGAACAAATGAATCATGTGTAAAGATCTCATTGTACTAACATGCGTGCGATAGAACCGTATGTTAAAATTAAATAAAATAAAATGTGAGAACAGAGCAATCTTGATCAAAATTCACATGTGAAATTGAATCATGTATGAGGAAACCCATGAAAACAAGTGATTAGTGTAAAGAATCCAATGTGAAAACAGATGATTTGACTTCAGATGTGATTAAATGATTCTCTACAAGGATCACAAGTAAAAAGGAATTAACTGAGGATCACATGTAAAAGTCAATGACTCATTAAGAATCAAAAGTGAAAATGTTAAAATTAATGAATCATGTAAAAAATAAATGGGCCAAATGACAACAAAAAAATTTGCATAAAAGCAGCGGTGAAACAAAATAAATGGTGCAAGAAATCGCGTGATTTAAATAAATATGTAAAGAATCACTGGGGAAATTAAATGACTCAGGTAAAGAATTAGATTTGAATATAAATCAAGCGTGTAAATAATCACATGCAGAATTAATAAACCATATGAAGAATCACATGTAGAAATAATGAATCATGTAAAGAATAACATTAGAAATGAATTGTGTAAAGAATCACAGAATGTAGAAATAAGTGAAAAATAAAACCATATACACTGCATATTGTATTAAGGTTAATAGAATCCACACACGCCTTCTCTTGGACTTGTACCCTCCTAATAATCTCCTGCCTCACCACAACAACAGGACCATCTATACCGAGTTCACTTCAAGGAGAAAAAGCTTATATAAAGAAAAATGAGAGCAAAAGAAAAAAGGAAGAAGTTACGCAGTGAAAAAAAATCACCACTTCGGCATAATTGCTGATCTCTGCGATACTGCGATGAAGCGAATGGCATTCCCCATCCGCCGGTCTGAGTGCAAAAATAAAGGAGAGAAAAACCAATTAAGTGCGTCCTGTTTCGGAGCGTGGCTACTCGTCGCCACCCGCTGGACGGACTCGGACAAACCGCCGGCATTGAAATGGGTCACGGGAGAGGAGGACGATGCGCTGCCTTCATCATATGAGTGGAGGAGGGATTGTGGGAAAAGTGCAGAATGTGCTTTTATATATGGGTTTTATAGCCCACTTATGTTATTTATAGAACATGATCCTGTAACTTTTTCCAACAATTTCAATTTTTCTTTATCAGACATCGGCATGAAACGCTCGTTCTTCGTCGCAAATTCCGGCCATGTCGCTGGAATCGTGCAGATGTACCTTTCACGCCACCGTAAGCCTGTGCGTGGGAAATCGGGCCGCGGAGTGCTGCAACACGCGTGGAGCAAAGCGAATTACAAACCGCTGGCAGAGCGAGGAACAGATCGACCTCACAAGAACAAAAGTGCAAGATGCGAGTTGGAACATTTCTTCTGCATTCCGTAGCTGGACTTAGGGGAAGTTTCTCGATATGACTTTAGCGACTTTAGTGACTCCTCATGGCCTGTCTCTCTATATATAGAGTAACATTTTACATTCGTATGCTGTGCAAGTCAGCAAAAAAGGAAGGAAAAAAAGATATGCTGCCATTAAAATCTGTACAAACAATCTGGAAAGAGACAAATACATAATATTCAACACAACATCTTATAGAAAGTGAAATACCAAAAAACTTCTCAGTGAGTAAGCTCAGTGAAAAAGCTCCGCCCTCTGAGCAGAGGAAGGTGCATCATCAGCATCATCATCATCATCAATGTTCGAATTTCCTGAAGATCACAAGGAGATGAATAGCACTTTGATGTTCTCACTCTCGTTTCTTGTTGGTAAAAGATATCGTCACATTGTCCATCGAGGTTACTGACATCTCTTACAAACATATTTCTGAGTTAAGTAAACCGTCGTGGCGGCACGATGGTGTAGCAGTTAGCACTGTTAGCACTGTCACCTTGCTCCAGGTTCGATTCCCAGCCAGGTTCGATTCCCGTCTCTGTGTGCATGGATGTTCTCCCCGTGCTTGGTGGGTTTCCTCCGGGTACTCCGGTTTCCTCCCACAGTCCAAAGACCTGCAGATTAGGCGAACTGGCGATCCCAAATTGTCCATAGTGTGTGTATGTGTGTGTGCCCTGAGATGGATTGGCACCCTGTCCAGGGTGTACCCCGCCTCGCGCCCTAAGTCTCCTGGGATAGGCTCCAGACCCCCCCGCGACCCTGAATACAGGATAAAGCGGTATAGAATATGAGTGAGTAAAGTGTCAGCATGCATGCTAGTTAAGCTTATTGTGTGTTTGCAAATTCTATGCAACTCATTTTAGCAGAAAAAAGCAGCTTGTCAGAGACTATAATACCTGAGATACCGTAGATATCTTCCGTTTGATTGTATTTAATGCTAAAAAGTTACACAAAAAGGCACCCTGATCATATAAAACAAACCCCACACCCAAGCATCTATCAGAATTTTGTTAAATGATTCACTGAATCAATGCACATTCGACATTGCAGGAAAATAACTAAGTGAACTTGCAGGGGTAAAAAAAAAAGTAGAAAGTGGAAGTGCAAACCCCAAGTGTAACATATACTCGACGGATGTCTCAGGAGACCGCGGGAGCACCCGCCGCTGCGGCGATGTTGCAATGCTACGATTTTTGTGACGACTTCTCTGTAATAAAAAGCCTGACTGAAGGTAATAAAAATCCCACCGTCCCTTCTGCCGCCGAGAAACTAAAGCCCTGTTCTCATCTATTCATCATCTCGGAACGCTCACGGAGCCAGCGTCGTTCACCCATGGCAATTTCTGTACTGCCACGATTTAAATTGCTAGCGCATACACTCAGATCTGCGGATCTCCAGGAGCTCTTGCTTGAACCCGAGACGGAGCGAGCTCTCCAGTTTGGCTTGGTGGCCGGTAAATGGGATTTCTTTAGGTATCAGCTTGTAGTGCTTTAGAGTATTCTTGCAGTGACTTGAGAATGATGCCCTCGAATCTGCGGTGTAAAAAAAAATGCTGTACCAGCCCCGGCATCGGCCACCCGTTCCCATTCCCATCGCCATTCCCGCCGGATTGATTGCGCGCCGTGGAAAAAAAAAAGAAAAAAGTGCCATTGTCTGAAAATGCCTCTCCGTCCAGTTGCTCGAGTCCAGCTGCAGAGGCTCGGTAGGTATATTGATTTTTGTCCGTTATTGCCTGATACAGAGCAATACAGTTTTCAACAACGTGCCGTGATTCCAATTTTAGGGCCCGGACAGGCACGTTATATGGGCTATGTTTTACACGGCGGCCTGCCAGGCCCATCTCATCTCACCGGAGACAGATGGTCCTCGCTCTCGGCTGATTGTTCACTCAAGCCGTTCTAGCCTTCACCCCTCGTGGCCCCCCCCCCCTCATCCCCTCCCCTCCCCTCGTAAGAGCTGACCACCCCGCATCGGGAAAGTCCACTCCATGTCAGGTGAAAGTGTTAAAAAAGGAAGGAAGTGTCTAGCAAATAGAAAATCTTTCCATTTCTTCCAAGGGGAGAATTCATTACCCTCCTGTCCCAGCTTATTTCAGCACGTAGGACATAATTGCGCTGAATCAGGTGGCTCTGGGAGCAGAAAACGAGCTGTTCTTTGGAAGGATATAACGTGGCACGTGGGATTGTGGGCTTTATTTGAACAATTGAGGGGGGTAAAACATGGGCAGCTGTCAGGGAATGAAAAAAAACAGAAAAACCTCAGTAATAAACACAGTGTTTACTGCGATAAAATTTCTTCCCGGGATGAAGTCTAAGGTGGACGCTAGCTTCGATGCTCGGAAGAAGCATGTTCAATGTTTTTTTTATTCATCGCCTGAGTACACTGATGAACCAGGCAAAACAAACAAACCTTATTTATTTTTAATTTCACGCTGATGGGACGAACTTCGGAGTCGTAACGATAATGCGCACCATCCGTTCTGAGCATCGGCACCTGCTGCTGCTCTCCGCACATAGCCTGAGCATCTGGTTGAAGGTTAAATAATTTTTACCAGCTAGCTAGCGTGCTTGGATGACAGACGTTCATTTCAAAATGAGGAACATGATGTTTTACAGGAACACTGACACAACCAAGGACAGGCAGTTAATTGCAAAGGCATTCATAACTCGTAGAGGAAATAAAAATGCTACAGTAGCTAACCTCAAATACTTTGATTAACCAAGGACCGCTGAAGTGGTATAAGTGAATTTTAACACGCTGGAGTCGTTTTAAGACTAAACTTCATCTTTATCTGATCTACTTTTTCCATTTCTCATCTGTGATTCTCTCTCCGATTACCGAACAGGGAGTGTA
>JAQQZS010000008.1:24690322-24703404 GCA_030068045.1 Platyallabes tihoni | reverse complement strand
TCTGTTTATTATAATATGTCCTTAGCTGCATTGTAATATTTTCATTATTGGAACTATAGCCAAAATTTGTGTATGTAGACGTATTCGGGGTCTGTTGATTGAAAATGCAACATTTTATTTTATTTCTGATCAAAAGAACAAAATGAACTAAATGACTCAAAGAAAAGATTCATTTATTTTGATGAACGAGATTCAAAGAACTGAGTCACTAAAATGATTCAAACTTCCCATCACTACTCCCTTGATTTTGAGATGCATTGCTATTTTATATACGTAAAAAAAAAAAGAAGAAAAAAAAAGCCTGGTGAGGATGTGATCAAAGCGAGACGCAGGAAGAACTTAATAGGACGTAGTAACGATGGCATTGACCAGTTGACAGTGTAACAGGTGTTAACACCTATTCATTGGGATGTCACTACGTTGTTGCTAGGTCAATAGAGTTCCTCCTTCTTCCGCAAAGACAAAGTAGTAACTGTGTGATAAGCGCCTAGTAAGAGTGTGGTCTGATCAGGTATAGTCATGACTCAGTTCGATCTCACTGGACGTTGTAAGAGAGCGTGATAGGAAATTAGTGATGACATGATGACTGGGAATGACTAGGAAGTAAGATGACCTTGATAAATGCACATTTTCCCATTTTGACTCCATTTCTGCTGCGTTCATCTATATTTTTAGCACACTGTGGGAACCGCATGTTCTTTGTCCCCCAGGGTAAAAGGAGTAAGAAAGACTATATAGCTTGGACGCACAATCATAGCACTGCATTAGGTATTTATATACATGTCATAATGATAATGTTTTAATGCAAGTCTAGAATCCACCAAAAAGTATGTCATTCTTCATAAGTGTTTTATTAAAAGTTTATAGTTATGAATGTGTTAATTAGAGTATCAGCACATATTTGAAAAAAAAAGAAAAGAAGTGGCCCTTTTATTCAAAAACACTGATTGAACCCTGCCAGGTTTATAAGATGTTTAATTGAAAATCATATTTTTACGATGTTATCTATCTCGGGAAAAGCGTAACATTAAAATAATGGAAAGCATTTCAAGGTTCCTTATCAGAGAACCCCACTGTGCCAATCCATCGTCACACCACTAACAGAAACACAATCCTGATAAACGACTAACAGTTGTGTTTAGTCTAATCGCCACTTAACTGATAACATTTGTCAAACTTTCAAAACTTTATTTCCTCATTTATCATTGCGCGATGAAGCCTGGCCGTAATCAGAGCTTCTCCCCGGCCGGCAGAGCGAAAATCTAGTCTAATAACTGAACAAGAACGAGTGCAAATTTTCGTATCGTGCAATCCAATTGCATTTTTTTTTTATTTATTCTTTTTTTTTTTTACTGCAGTCTGTTGTAACAATGTTGGTGTCCTTGACGATAATACAGTTTGGACTACTGCCTGTCTTGTTGTTTTTGCTGCTAAAAGTTTATGTTTGTCCTTGGTTTTCGCAGATTATGCGAATTGGTTTTGCCATGGTATTGACTGAAAAATTTCGATTATATCTTTTCAGTTGAAACGGCTTTATGTCCTGTCTTGGTCTCAGTTAGTATTGGTTCTGGGCTTATCTTTGTTGGTACTGATCTTGGCCTTTCTTGGTCTCAGTCGGTACAGGTCATGGGCTTGTCTTGGTCAGGTTTGGACCTCACCTTACTGTAGGTGGTACAGGCCTTGTCTTGGTCTTGGTTGGTACACGTCTTGGTTTTGTCTTGGTCTCAGTTCGTACCTGTTCTTGGTCTTGGTCATGGTTTGTTATGGGTTCTGCCCTCAGGTCTTGTCCTTGTCTTGGTGTTAATTGGTACAGGTTCTGACCTTATCTTAACTGGTACAGGCCTTGTCCTAGTCATGGCTGGTATGGGTTCTGAGCTCGTCTTGGTCGTCACGGCCTTGTCTTGATCTCAGCTAGAATGGGTTCTGGACTTGTCTTTGTCGGTACAGGTCATGGCCTTGTCTTGGTCTTAGATGGTACAGGTTTGGGGTTTTCCTCAACTGGTATAGGTCTCAATGATTTTTAATGGGTTTGTCTTGCCTTGTCCAGTATAGGATTTTCTTTTGCAGTGGTCTCATTTCTTGGCATAGGTCTCATTTTGATCTCAATTAGTTTTGGTCTTGGTTTTTGGATCTTGCCTCCTAAATGTGTTGGGCTTGTATCGGTTGTATAGGTGTGGAGGTTGGTCTTCTCTTGGTCTCAGATGGTATTGCTATTAGTTTGCCTTGGTGTTGGGTGATATGGTTCTTGCCTTGGGCTTTACTGTGTCAAACATCTCTTGGTCTCAGTTTGGAGAGTGTATTCCACAGTTTGGTTTGTATTCCACTGACTAAGATGGTCTCGACTCCAACAATGGTAGGCGATTTTTAGTGCCTTTCTTCCACTGCATGTCCAGAGTGTGAGAGCTGGCCGAAACGATAGACCTATCGACCGTACTTAATTTATTGTCACTTCATTCATGTTAAATCAACAGAAATCTAACCTCAGTGGTTTTCATGGATGTAAGGTGCATGACTTAAAAAAAATTAAATTAGATCAGTTCAATATTGTCAGGGTTAATACTGAACTGTGGATTATGTTGTTAGAAAATATCAAACACACACATATCCATTAGAAAGAATGATAGATATTGAGCTGATGGTTAGTGATACGGGTGTTAAAGCCCACACACGACACTTGTGTTTTTTAATAGACTGCGAAAGCCAGTAAGACTCTTACACAGTGTTCTCCTCACAGTAGTAAGCTATAATAATTTGCCACTCAGCATGTACATGATTGCCTGTTTGTTAAATCACCTTTTCTTCATTCAAGCAAGCGAGAGCCACTATTAGGTAAAATCTGTGTTCCCATGCAGGAAAAAAAAATTATTATATGCAGCTCATTTTCTCTATTGGTGCTTACAAGTATCAATGTTATTGCGCTCTGAAACGCGGCGGCAATGACACACAAGTAAGCGCAAGGCAAGGCGCGATTAGAAAGGAGATAAAGCCCTAATCTATCCACCGTCCCAAGAGGGGGGGAAGTGTAATGTTTCAGTGGCGCTCGCTGAGCACTCGCCTCGTCTAGGACAAATCCTGCAGAAGTGGAGAGAAGCGACTCGGAGCACACTCCACGCCCGCTGAGACTCGTCGATGTTTGAGACAGAGTCGACATGAAACTCGATGTGCTTGGCTCAGTTTCCCTGCTGAACCATAAACTTTTTTTTTATTTTTTTTTATATATATATATAAAATCATATTGATTTTAAAAAGTGACAGGTCAGGCTGCTTTGTTCTTACAGGACGATGTAATTAAAAAAAAACAAAATAGAATAAACAACACCTTAGTTTGAATGAATAAACGTTTTGCTAATCAATAAGGTGAAAGAAATAAACATTACGTGTTTTATAATATACTGCCTGGCCAAAGGAAGTCACCATTTTAGAAAGGTCAAATTATTGGGCTAGATCAAGCAAAGGAAACAACTAAGGAGAATCGAAATGACTGGAACTGGGTTACGAACCCTCTGTCATGATATCAAAAGCTGGAGAGATCGAGCTGAACCGTCAACTTTGTGGTCAGAAAACAGTCATGAATGGAGATCAATTAAACGCTTTGTGAAGTTGCATGGAAAAGATTAAAATCAACAGTAAAAACAAGAGCTATGTTTCATAGTGAAAGTAAGATGTTATGAGATCTCACAAGATTGGGATTAAACAGCTGTGTGTCCACAAGAAAACCACTTTGTCCCAGTGAGAGTCATCAGAAAAAAGGCGTCAGTTTGCTAGAGAGCATAAAGATCGGACTTTGGAGCGATGTTAAAAGGTCATGTGACCTGATGAGTCCAGACTGAGCCTATTCCAGAGTGATGGGCGTGTCAAGGTAAGAAGGGAAGCGCATGAAGCGATGCACCCATCATGCATAGTGTCCACTGTACAAGTCCTCTGGAGACAGTGTTATGATCTGGGGTTGATCAGTTACTCAGGTCTAGACTCAGCAACGTTATGGGGCAATAAAATGAAGGCAGCTGACGACCTGAATGTACTGCATCACCAGGTTATCACATCTATGGAGGTTTTCTTCTTCCCTGATGGCACGGCCGTATTCCAGGATCAAGACGATTCCAAGAGTGACTCTGGGAGCACGAGTAATCACAATGAACTAGATACCAAAGAGTGTGTGTAAACAGGATTGAATGAAATCTTAGTGAGTGATTTTATTTTTCTCTTTGGCCAGGCAGTTTACAATCTATAATGCAGTGGATTACCAACATTATAAATATAACATTGAATTTTTATTTCCTATGATTATTATTTTAGGAAATCTACTTAATTATTTAATACTCAGTGCCTTATTAGAGGGGAAGTTAAATTTAATCCTAATTAAATCCTAAAATAAATAAATAAATAAATAAATAAGATTTTATATTAAAAACACCTATGCTAAGCATACTCTGAGTATTGTTACTCCGGGTGTAATAAAAGCTATTTTATTTATTTTTATCTTTTTTTATGACTGTTGTTCACCTGTTGTCATTTTTGTACATGTTTTTATGAAATCTTTTTTTTTATTATTATTATTTTCTTAAATAACATCACTGATACTGACATGCTGGCAGCACAATCTTACTGAAAAATAGTTTCTATTGAATACCTTTTCCCAATTTCAATTCAACTGTTCAAACTGGATTTTCTTTCCCTCCATATACTCTTTTAGTAAGAAATGACCTCTGCCTGCCTCCTCCTTCAAAAATAGCAAGGCAGAGCTACAGGAAGCTGAACTGAACATGTGTTGTTTTTTTTCTCTCCTAATTTCTTTTCTTTTGTGTCCTTAGGGGCGAACCTGAACAACTTGCTGTTTGAGTATTCACGCACTGTAGTAACACCAACAAGGACGATATTCAACTGTGCTTCCTCTCGCTTTATTTTCCTTTTCCATTTCTTCTGGCGTGTGATATAATTTCCTCCGTGCGATTTAATATGCGAATCCAATCGCATTTTAAAAACCCAGTAACATGAGACACTTGTATTAAACCTTCTAGGAGAAGGAAAAAAAAAACATAGCTATAACTCAGAAAAAAAGAAAAAAAAAAACGATAAGCGTGAAATTAAAGGGCGGCTTTGAAGGTGGTCTATTTTTCCATTTTTACCATCGCAGGGGCACGGCCCGGACGTTTAAAACGTGCTGTGACTTTTGACTGTGTGCACCTCTCGTGATTGCCACCCGGAGCTATTTTCTAAAACACAATGGTCTGAGAGCCTTAATTATTTTTGGCCTTGAACGCCTAATATGCTTTTAATTGCTCTCGGTTTCCCAAGGACACATTTATCTCCCCGACCGTCTTCCGTGCAACGCGTCCGTCATTTCGCAGGGGTTAAGTGAACGGATTTGGGCTTCTGAAATCCCATTTCAAGCACGAGATGCGAGGAACATGACGGCTGGGTTTTAATAGCAAATGAATGAACAGGAAACAGCTAGCATGAATCCTCTAAGTGTCAAGAGCAGCGCAACCTTACGCGGTAAAACTGAGGGGGAACAAACATGTGTAATGAAACGTATTCGTGTTATCAGTTACATCTTTATCTCAGAGCACTGACACTGGAGACTCCTTACATAAATGAAACCTGTACAGCACCAGTAATTACACCGCACATCTCACTGCTGACAGCTACGGAGAGAGCTACGACTGACCAGTCCCTCACTTCACTACTTGCTAATTATGATTTTATTTTTAAAAAAAAGATAACATTAGAACGTTCATTCTGCAGACATTTAATAACAAGTCCTTGAACACTTTGTATGTTGCAATTACTCGAACATAACTCAACATAAGGTTAGTACTAAAAAGTCACTATTGTAGGTGATGCTAACTCGTTGACTTGAGCTACAAGTTTACAAATGAGGAATAAAATTAAAAAAAAAATTAAATGAGTGTTTAAGAATAACTTCTCAAATAAAATTCACAATTCGCAATTCATCCATTCATCTAGGAACGTCTGTAGTATAACTAGGGACCGTGGAGGCCAATAATAATTAGAAAGTATAAAAGATACATTATTATTTAAAAGATACATTATTATCTCACAAAAGAAATGTTGCAGTTGTGGGTTGAAAAGTCACAGTTTTTAAAATTTGCAGTTACAAAAAAGTCTCAGCTGTGGGATATTAACTCGCAATTGTGAGGAACAAAATAAAAAAATATGCATGATAATAACCCGGAACTAGCGAGACGGCTGTGTCAAAATAAACTCTGTACACTTTTTGTTATTGTTGTTATTGTCATAATTAAAGGATATTAAGTCACAACTGTGGAACGTAAAAAGTCACAACAATTGCTGTTGTGGGACCCCGGCGTACACCTCGAACCATGTCTCCATTCTTCTTTCACACACTTTGGGACTTTAAAAAAAAATCACAGTCTGAAATAAAATTCTCTATTGTCATTAAAAATAGCAGCTCTTCCGGATTTTTTGGAGGAAAGTCACGTTTCCGAGTGATTGGCACGAGCTGCCGTGGCTTCATTGTCAGCGTAGACCGGGCTTATCCGAAACGGATGCTTTTTCCCCGTGTCGTGTTGGTGTCGCGCCAAACCTCGTCTCACAAACCACAATTTCCAGACTTAGATTCCAGATCAATGCGAGAGGCCATGGCTGACTGTTCTAAATAGCTCCCGTAGTCGGAGATTAAAATATCTCAATTATGGAAAGAATTAACAAACAAATGCGTATTCTAATTAAGCGTGTTTATCTCCCGACAAGCAAATGTTCATTTTTACCTCCCTCCTCCCTCAATCTCTCTCTCACTCTCTCTCTCTCACTCTCTCTGGCTCAGGAAAGTCTTCTCAAAGCTCTCTTATCTGCACAGATACACACCCGGGCCTGCTTGCAAGAGCACAGGACGACCTCTGATACGCAAATAGAATAATAAAAAAACAGAAATCGACAGCATGTAGAGGGTAGAAATGCGTATTTAATGTTAAACCCCGGTGGATTTAGCGTGATTCCATCCTGACAGCTCACACATGCTCTATCACTGTATAATGGGAATTCTATAAGCCCCAATAATTAAAAGTGATAATTATGTAAATGAGGGACAGCAATCAACTCAGCCTTAAGCCGCCCGAAATGACTGACAGTAACTTTACTAAATCATTTTGTAGTGTTTAATGCGACGATTTTGTACTGTACGCTAAGCGACCGCACAGTGCTTAACGAGCTGCATTTGGTATTGTATATAAACTATAACGGATTACCGCGATCACAGCTAAGAACGTCACATACTCATGATTCATTTGCATATGATTTACATGCTGGCTATATGATTGGACCCAATGAAAACGCAAATTTAAACGCTCGCATTATGCTATGCATCAGCCCCTAGCTTTAACTTAGCTAAGAACTTAGCGAAATGAACGAAAGCAGGAATCCATTGTGGAAACATTCTCCATAGCCAAGTTAGAAACGATCTCGAGCGTGAGGTTTTGTAGCAAATCGGACAATTCGGCGGGAAGCTACTCTTAGTACGTTACGTCCTTCAAGGTTAAATATTTTGCTTCCCGTTCCGATATTTTGCATATTTTATTCGCTATTTGCATAAGCCAACTTAGGAATATTAAACAATGTGGCTGCTTATGAATATTAATGAGCGCCGAACGGACTGTGAGGTCATAGGGCAGGAAAATTAGACTGTCTGCAATCAAATTATCTTAAGCTATAATTAATATCCTGAGATACAGTGAAATTACCATCATTATTACCCGATGAAAAACATCAATAATCTAGTTTTCGAAATGTAGAATCAATCAGAAATAAAGAACAATAATTCATAAACACAGTTCATGTTTCTCATCTTGTGATAACGCATTTTTATACATCATCTCATCATTATCTCTGTAGCTTTCACACACACACATACACACACACACAAACACACACACACACACAAACCCATCCTCCAACACCACACATCATCTGATCAGATGTTTAGAAGATTGCCCTTTTTTTTTGGCTTTTTTGTTTTTCTTCCGATGTCAGATAAGAAGGCACCTCATACCTGGCGATTGCCTCTCAAGTGAACCGAGCACCTTGAGAAAATGCCCATTTATCAGAAACAAATGAGATGTCAGAGGTCAGGACAGCGCCGGGGTCCTCCATCCTCCACCGGCACGCTATTTGTCACACCAAATGAGCATAACAGCAGGCGAGAGCAAAGAACGCGACGCTCGAGGCCCCTCCAATTAGTCAACTGATGAGATGCTAGTGCTACGGCTGCCAGCGAGACGCCGCTTTCTCCCAAATGTCAACAGCCGGCATGATCGGAGACGCTACTTTAATTGAAAAAAAAAAAAAAAAGAGGCATGACAGAGGGGCTGGATTATATATGGATCGGACCTGCAGGTTACATTTGACCTACACCTATATGTGTATATCATTTAAGCTAAGCTATATAAATAACATTATGACCCTTACAGGTCCTGAATACACCAAAAAGTAAACTTAGCTAAAGGGTCAATACATAAGGTTGTAGAAAGTCATTTTATAGCCACATGATATCAAATCTGTACGTATATTAAAACTGTAAAGTGGGCGTGTCTGTACATTTAAGATAAGACGTAAGACGAGTAATACAGTAGAACACATCAGGATGGTTTGTGGAATTTTTGTCTGTTTGTTTGTACACACATAACGTAAAAACTACTGAATGAATTTCAGTGGGTTTTCACACAAGTGAATTTGGCCGAGCTTGAGGTAACATATAGGCTTTGTTTCATCGCAAACAGCGCATGGGGATAGAAGATATGCTACTTTGAAATTTAAATGAAAAACGCCCTTATATCATAAAAAAAATCAACCTTGAAAAAAATCATGTGTTCATCTTAAAATTCAACAGATGCGCTGTACATTTTTATTATTATTCGCTTACGAGTGTGAGATTGAAATCTACTTAATAATAAACACGCAATTTCACACCTTCATTCAGCGCATTTCACGGTAACACGTAGAAATTGTAGTTCCTTCCAAAATTCAACAGATGGCGCTGTACATCTTTTAATACACGCTCATGAGTGTGCGATTAAATTCCACGCAAACAAAGTAGCAGGCACATCTAGTTATATCGTTCTCTCTTCGTCTATAGATACTGTAGACTTGGGGCACAAGGCAGAGTACATCCTGGACAGGGTGACAATCCATCCACACCAATTAGCCTAACCTGCTAATATGTCTTTCTTTAGACTGTGGGAGGAAACCAGAGAACCCAGAGGAAAGTCTGGGGAGAACATGCAAACTCCATGCACACAGACCTCCCTGAGGCGGGAATCGAACCCGGACCCTGAAGATGTGAGGCCACAGTGCTCATCACTAAGCCGCTGTGCCACAAATATATTTTCAGAACAACCTAAATCTCATCTTGGTTTATCCTTTCTGTAGAAACAGCTCGTTCACAGTGGACAGTTACTGTACTTATGCAAAGGGTATAATATAAACGCTTAAACAGTATGAAGTTTATTAAAAAGATAATGTTTAGCAGCATGACGGCGTGTTTTTTCCTTGCATACAGAACCATGAAATTAATTAAAGCTATGAGCATCCAGCGTCCTCATGAATGCTGTTAGTATGTGATTATGGAGTGTTTGTGTGGTCTGAGTTGAAGCTTAAATTCCAAGTTACTGTATTGAAGCTGGCCGTTCGCATAAACCAAAAATGTCTGTAATAATGTTTCAAGCTGTGCAAAGCAAAAAAAAAAAAATCTAGTGTCCTTGGATAGTAAGTAAATAAAATACTGGAATGATATGAAAAAAAAAAAATGAAAAAAAAAGAGGATAACCATCCAAGCCATTGATGACTGGATATATCAAATCCCTTTTTCCAGAATGTCGAACAAACGCTCTGCTTTGAGCTGTGCTTAAGACAACGTTTAAAAGAAGCAACTGTAACTGGACTCCTCTCACAGCATCAGCCTTCTTTTCATCAGTGAAAAATCTATGGCGAAAGCCCAGGAAGGTCAAAATAAATCGACTTAATTGTCTGTGCTTTGGCGCTTTTTGACACTTTCCCAGCCAAAAAGTTGGATCATTAAGCTGCAAAATGTGGAGTTCAAGCGCACAAGCGTAATGAACGACTAGCCGCATGATTGATAATAGCTTTATTTGCGTAATGCCTTTTTTTCCCCCCTCGGCCAAGGACGCTATAGTGAGGAGACACAAATCACCAGTCGCACAAATCGCAGGTATTTAGTCTGAAGATGTGATCTCACAAGAAAACTGGAACGTACCATCACTCCGAAAACAATGCTGCTGATTTCTCAATTCTGATTGGTCAGATATTGCTAAGATAAATCATAAGACATTTATGCTATGGCTATATAAGATATGGTATGATTACCATAATAACATTACATACTATTTAGTTATTGTTATTTATTGTAAGCTATGGTAAAGCAATACAGTAAGTAATGATAAAGTTATCATTAATATCATAATATATTGTGAAGTTACTGTTACTATTGGAAGGTTTGTTGAAAGTGTTGTTAACTTAAGAAATTATGTTGAAGTTATTGCTAAAATCATAATATATTGTATATCTATAGTTTATTATGATAATTATTCTAATATCATAAGCTATGAGGAAGCTATCTTTAATATAGTAAGCTATGGGAAAGCTCTCTAATATTATAAACTACAGTATAGTGAAGTTAACAATAAAAATGTTAGTGATGAAGTTATCATTAATATCATAAGTTATAATGAAGTTATCATTAATATTGTAAGCTATGGTGCAGTTAACGTTAATATCGTAAGCTATGGCGAAATTATCCTAACATCATATGGTATAGTGAAGTTAACATTAATATTTTAAGCTATGGTAGTTTTAATATGTATATTGTAAGCTATGGTGAAATTAATGTAAATATTGTAAGATATGGTGAAATTATCTTTAGCATACTAAGCTTTAAAGAAGTCAACATTCATATTGTTAGCTATGGTAAAGTTGATATTTATATCGTAAGATATGGTAAGCTTGATGTTAATATCGTAAACTATGGTGACGTCATCGTTAATTTTGTTAACTATGGTAAAGTTAATATTTATATTGTAAGCTATGGTGATTTTAATGTAAATATTGTAAGCTATGTTGAAATTATCTTTGACATAAGCTATAGTGAAGTTAACATTAATATTGTTAATATTAACATAATTTCTTTTGATTGTGAAAAGTTGCTTTGCGACAATGACAATCGTTATAAGAAGCGTTATACAAATAAAATTTAATTGAAATTGAATTGAATATTGTAAGCTATGGTAAAGTTAACATTACATCGTGAGCTATGGTGAAGCTAATGTTAATAGAGTAAGCTATAGTAATGTTAATGTTAAGATTGTAAGCTATGGTGAAGTTACTATTTATATCGTAAGCTACAATGATGATGTCATTAATATCATTCGTTATGGTGAATGTATTACTATCATAAAATATGCTGGAGCTACAGTTAACATCATGAAATATAGTAAAGTATATTATTAATAAAGTATGATATGGTATGATTATTATACAATGCTATAAGGTTCACCCTAATATTATAAGCAACATGAAGT
The DNA here is from genome assembly GCA_030068045.1 of Platyallabes tihoni. NCBI lineage: Eukaryota > Metazoa > Chordata > Actinopteri > Siluriformes > Clariidae > Platyallabes > Platyallabes tihoni. Next base: position 24,691,834 of record JAQQZS010000008.1, on the reverse strand, counting down.
TATCATTAATAATGTAAGAAATGTCAAATTGATATCCATTCGAAGATGCATTTGAAGATATAGTTAAAAAAGATATAGTTATAGAGGTATATTTGTAATATATATATATATATATATATATATATATTATTAATACAGTAAGATATGATATTATTATCGCAATAACGTAAGATGCTACGAGACTAATGTTAATATTATAAAATGTGGTGAAGTTATTGTTAATATTGTAAGACGTTGTTGTTAATATAGTAACAATGACATATAGTGGATGCTCCACATAATTGAAATTTTTTTTAATAATAAACAAGATACTTTAACATGCCGTTATAGGAACGTATTTAACTTCAGAGTATTAGCAATAATTGTGCTTCGTCACACACTCACTGTTGATTATTTTCCCTTTTCAGGAGGATTTTTGTTTGGGAGACGTCTTTCACAGATCACGACACGAGTGACACTTTGCCTCTTTCTCTCTCTCTCACACACACACACACACACACACACAAGGTATGGGAGGATTTTTCTTAAACCTGGAGGTCTAGGAGTCAGGATACACAAACAGAGTGTGTAAAATATCTCTCATTTTCATTCCGTGTGTAAGTGATTGACGCTCCACTGACTCTGACGGTCCCACTGATATTTTTACGGTTATTGAACTGTACAACAGATTCTTAAAGATACTGTATTTCGAAGAAAAAAAGGTATGTTTTTCTCTTTATTGTCCCATCAACGGTCTTTTGACTGTGTCACTATAGCATCGTGTTATTGAAAAAAGTACATTTATTGTCACAATACAGATAGAGAGACGAAACAGTCGGATATGAGTGATGTTTGTACTGTACAGTAAAGTGTCTAAAAGTAAACCACTGTTAAATATCAGATATTTGGTTCATTTTGCATGAATAATCCTGAAAGCGGCTTTTATTCTGATGAATCCGATCTCCTGTATTAACAAAAAGTGGATTGTGTCAGATTTAGCTATTATTTTAGTTGATTTTTATCATTTTTACTGTAGCATGATTTTGAAAAAAAAAGCATTTTTTTTTTGTTTCTTTTTTTTAACAAAACAACGTTACATTAAAGGTGCCATAGAGGACTCCAAAATAACTGTGGTAGGGCCAACGCACATTCCTTCTGTTTTTGTTTTTTTTTTGAGGTCACATTAGGGGTAAATGTAACTAGCCTGATTACACACTGGAAAATACAAACAGAAAAAAAGAAAAAAATCGACAAGATATATTTTTCTCTCACATTTTTTGTGTGTACATGCATATATTACATATTACATCTACATTAAGCAATATTTCTACATATTACAAAATAAATTCTGGAAACAAGGACTGACCTTTGTGACATTAGAAAATTTTATTTATTTATTTTTAAAATAGGTTAGCACTGTCGCCTTGCACCTCCAGGGTCTGGGTTCGATTCCCTGGCCAGGCTCGATTCCCGTCTCTGTGTACATGGAGTTTGCATGTTCTCCCCGTGCTTGGTGGGTTTCCTCCGGGTACT
>JAQQZS010000008.1:24652512-24664111 GCA_030068045.1 Platyallabes tihoni | reverse complement strand
ACTGTTCATTTACTTAAAAAAAAAAAATATATATATATATATATATATATATATATATATATACATTGTTAGTTTGTTTGATTTCTCTTCAAGATCAATAAAATAAATTTCATTCAATAAATTGTTATAAAAAATATCTTGTAGTATGTTTAAAGATTGTTACTTTATGTTGTGTGTGTGTGTGTGTGTGTGTGTGTGTGTGTGTGTTTATCTGAATGGTATTCATTTATTTAACCCTTATATTTTGCATTCTTTTTTGTTTGTTTGTTTAGAATTCTTCATTCTTTAAATTCTTTAGGAAACAACAAAGAAACAAACAAAAATAATTTTTTAAGGCTTTAAATACCATTTTTTGGAACATTGTTTTCAAATGGTTTCATTGTTTGTTTGCATTTTGTTTGCTTGTTTTTTGTTTACTAGTTTGCTCAGTTTAAGAGCCATGAATAGAACGTTTATTCGAGAACCATAAAAAATGGGTTCTTCTATGTCATTGTTCTAAAGAACATTATTGGAACCTCATTAACTAATCCTTATTTTATTTTGTTCATTTGTTAATTTTAAGATTTGCAAAAATTAACAAAAAATCTTCTAGGGCATCATTCTCCAGATATTTAAATACTTAATAATTTAAGTAAAATAAATTAATTTTAATATTTATAATTAGTATTATTATTATTATTCATGCATAGTTAGTACTTTAGCCTCGCACTTCCTTGGTCGAGGGTCCGATTCGCACCTGGGTGTGTGTGGAGTTTGGCACCCTGTACATGATTTACCCCGCCTCGTGTCCGAAGGGGATAGTCTCCAGGCCCTTCAACTCTGTACAGGATAAGCACTATGAAGAATTAATGTGTTGTTATTATTATTAGTAGTAATAATAGTAGTAGTATTTGTAATGGCATTGGTGCAGTGGGAAGCATTTTCACCTGACACCCACCTTTTCCAATTCTGAGTCCATATGACGATATGATTCTTCTCATATCTGTTTGGGTTCCCTCTGGGTTCTTCGGTTTGCTCTCAAACATATCAGCAGGTAGATCAGTGTCTCCATATTGCCCCTGTACATGAATGAGAATGTGTGTGTGGGTGTGTGTGGGTGCCCTGTGACAGACTGGAGTCCTTCGCAGCATGTATTTGAACCTCACTGGTTGTGTTTCTGGGATAGACTCTGAGGTAAAGAGTTTACCTCTTTCAGATGAACAAAAGAATAACTTTTAGATCCATTATATAAATATGACAATATATATGTATTTATTTTCAAGAGAGTACGCCAGAACAAAATTTCAATTCCTTCAGGCATGAGTGTGTGTCTTGGTTCAAGACCACATTATACAACAAGACAGGGTTCTATAACGTTACCACATAACTTGGAACTGTGAGCGGAGAGGAAGGGGAAGAGAGCGAGAGTGGATTAGAACCCTGTCCCTGGAATCTTTACGGTTATTTATGAAGCTGCAGCACAATATCAGTAATGGCTCGGTCTTGCGGTGTGTTTCGTGTGTGCAGGCTTTCGCGTTTTACCCCTAATGAAAATTGGCGATGTGTCATTTGTCTGCACAGTGTCATCTCTGTGCCCAATAATGGGATTATTCCTTTCTCAATTTTTACAAGCAGAAGACATGGTGATGTTGTCTTCCAGGCGGATCTTCACCCACTTCACACTTTCTTAATCGCTTTCTGGTGCAAATGATGCAACATGATGGCTGACAGTTACATCCCGAGCTCTGGTACACTTACCACTGCCATGAAGATGTGTGTCAGAGACGGTGAAACCAGGCCTGGGAATGATTGCGCGGTTCTACACCCATGAGTTACGGAATTCTCCATCCTGATTCTTCAGAAGGTGTTTGAAGGTGTTTTTGATTATCTATAACAGCAGTTCTGTTAAAATGTGGAGGCTTTAAACATTGAGCGTTTCTATAGTTACGGCTTGGTCTCAGTGAACACTCCTGTACAGCAGACTGTTCAGCGGTCCGGGACTTTTATTTAAAGTTTATGGAAGGAGTCTCCAGTTTGAGGGTTTATTTTTACTTCACAAGAGAGCGAGAGAAGAGAAAGAGGCTGGTGAGGGGACGAGTTTTTATAACTGCTATATTACAAATAAGAACAGGAACAGTTGTAAAGTTGTTAAGAAAGCCAGACATTCAAAGAGAAAAAATAAGAAAGAAAGGAAGAAAGAGGCAGGGCAAGGAAGGATAAAAGGATGAGCAAACCAAAGAGAGGGAGAAGGGAAAAGAAACAAAAAATATTGAAAGAAAAGAAGAAAAGGACGAAATGAAGGGATGATGGTGATAAAGACAATGAGGATGGTGATAATAAGGATGGTGATGATAAAAAAGAGGATGTTGATGATGATGGTGGTGATGATGATGAAAATGATGGTGGGATGAGTATGTTAAAGATTATGACGATGAAGGAGTGAATGTTAAAGACAATAACTATGGTGGTGATGAATATGATGATGGTGGTGATGATGATGATGATGATGATGATGCTGATGATCATGGTGATAAAGAAAATGAGCATGAGGATGGTGATTATCAGGATGAGGATGATGATAATGATGCTGTTGATAATGAGAATGAAGATGATGAGAATGAGGATCTGATGGGGATGATGGAGATTGGTGGTGATAGTGAGGACGGATGATGATGGTGATGACAATAGAGATGATGATGTTTGATGATGACAATGATTATGAGGAGGAGGAGGATGGTGGAGGTGATGAGGATGATGATGAGGATGGTGAGGATGATGGCGATGATGATGATTAATGACGACAATGATGAGGATGAGGAGAATGATGGTGGGGTGATGAGGATGATGATGACAATGATGAGGAGGAGGAGGATGATGGTGGAGGTGATGAGGATGATGATGAGGATGGTGAGGGTGATGATGAGGATGGTGAGGATGATGGTCATGAGGATGATTAATGACGACAATGATAAGGAGGATGATGGTGGTGGTGATGAGGATGATGGTGATGATGAGGATGATGATGATGACAATGATGAGGATGGTGAGGATGATGGTGATGATGATGAGGATGATTATGATGATGTTAAGCCTGTTCGAGTTCCTTCCGCTCCTTTATCCATCTCTCCTGTAGTCACTGGCCTCCACCCAAACAGAAAGCGCCTCCCTGTGGCTGAACTGAGCTGATGGTTATAATCATCTTCGTTATTACTCAGCTACGCCTCCTCACAGCGAGAAAAACGAGTGCACGAAGAGATTATGGGGAAGAAGCAAACTCGATAGAAATTCAAATCTGATGAGGAATGTGAGTCTGAAGTGACGTTAGATTCTTCTAATCTCATTACACACTGATGGCTTGGCTATTCCTCTTTAACTTATTGTTTTCATTTATTACTCGTCTGTCATCACTGATTTGACTGGTATTGTATCTTCAGTAAGAAAGAAAGATAGAAAGAGGTTCGGAGAGATTTATAAAGAAATGGCTAAGAAATAAAAAAAAAAGAAAGGGAGAAAGATGAAAGAATGAAAGTATAAAAAGGAAGGAAGTGAGAATGAATGAAAGAAAGAAATGAGGAACCTAAGTGTTTTCTCGAGGACGTCTTCAAGATGCCGGTAACTAGAGAGAAGCTTCTGGTGGTCCTGCGTGTAATCAGCACTAGTTAATGCAGTCAACAATCATCCTACTGGATTACAGGCAGGTCACGTGATCCTGTGACCCTGTCACATGGTCTGATCTTTGATGAGGTCTTGACTGCATCCACCTGGACCTCAGTTCTTCACCGCTTGGCCTTTTAATCAACAAGGCGAGGACTAAACCTGAGCACAACTTCTGTAAATTTGATCGGCTTTTCCTTCACTTCCACAGGATGAGCGATGTTTTACAGACTGAAGATTATATAAAGCTCCGTCTATCAACAGCACAATCCTGCAGCATGTTAACGCGAGCACATTTATAGCCAAATCAATACATCAGGAGTAGCCTTCGCTCTTCACCCAGTCGGCTCAGAGGGAAGGAAGGAAGGAAAGAAAGAAAGAAAGATAGAAAAAAGAAAGAAAAGTCTCTTCATGTGTCTTGTCCGTGTTTCTAATGAAAAAACCCGGCAGGGGATTCGTTGATCTCCGAGCTGCTGTGTTGGAGGTGTTGCTGGATCATTAGAGCACAGTAAAGCAGTCATTTCCCAGAGAGAGATAGATAGATAGATAAAGAGAGAGAGAGAGAGAGAGAGAGAGTGCAACAAAAGCTTCTGACAGGCTTACAAATCAGCCTAAGACAGAGAGAGAGTTGAAGAGAGACCCATATAAAGAGGAGGAGAAATAAAAACAGAGCGAGGGAAATAAAAAAAGACTAGCTTAGTAAAAAGATCCCGCAAGAGAATAAGGGAAAAGGGGAAAGAAAAGAAAAAAAAAAGAAAAAGAATCGAGCAAGAAATATAGACAATGGCTGCGTGAGAGAGAGAAAGCAAAAGATAGATGGTGAAGATAGCGAGACTGACAGAGTCATGGAAAAAGGAGTGAATAGGTCAGAGAGAGGGGGCGAGAAGGGCAAACGAATAGAGAGAATGAGGGGGCAAAGAGAAAGAGAGGAAGACGAAGAGAAATAGAGAGGATCAAACGGGCAGAGGTGGAGAGACAGAAAGGTTAAGAAAGGTATGGAAAGAGAGAGACTGAGTGAACGAGAATGTGAGAGAATAAGAGAGAGAAAAGGAGAGAGAGAATAAAAAATAGAGATAAAGAAAGAATTAATGAGAGACAGAGTGAGAAAGAAAAGGAAAGAGAATGGCTGAGATACTATGAGAGAGCGGGAGAGAAGCAAAGTAGACAGACAGAGACACATGAGAGATAATGGTGTAAGAGAGAGAGAGAGAGAGCGCAAGAGAATGAAGGAAGGAAAGAAGGAACAGTCAGAGTCAGAGATAGATAATAGATGATTGAGATAGAAAAACAGGCAGAGCGTCGGAGAGAGAGAGAGAGAGAGAGAGAGAGAAGGTCAGGGAGAAGGGGTGAAAAGGGTAAATGAGCAGAGAGAACGAGGGAGCCAGGAGAAGGAGAATAAGAAATGGAGAGGATCAAAGGATAGGGATAGAGTTAGAAAGTTTGAAAGAAAAAGGAATGAGGAAAACAAAGAAAAGGAAAACAAAGAAAAGGAGTAAAAGTGAAAGAATACGGCGGTGTCGTCTGCTTTAGGATAACACCTTAACCACGAGAGATAGCTCGCATCTCACTGGTACAAAAAGTAAAGCGTACCAAATGCAGAGCGCTGTAAAGTTGACCACTTGACATGCTACCAGTCTGCCACTAGCTAACCTGTTGGTCAGTTGTCTTGGTCTGTGATGTAACAGGTCACAAGGGAATAAAATGCTAACAACTATAACACTCCATTTAACTGTGCATGTGAATGTACTGACTCTCAGGTCTGATGCTGTGGAAGCTCCGCCCCCTTTCATAATTTCACATGCTGTGCATTCAGTTACGGTAATTGGAGGCTGTTTTGAGCTAATTGATGTGAAATAAAAATCTGTTTAGTATATACGGAGGTTACATTCAACAGGCACATAACGAGCATTCATTTGTTGGTTTTATCTTGTCTTCATGGTTTTTACCACCAGTTCCCATCCACTGTGCTGCATCACCATCTGGTCTTAATCTTAGTCAGTTCCCTTCCGTTTAAGTCCTCTTTTCTAGACCTGTCGCCCTTAAGAAACCCATCAAATACTTTTTCTTCTTGTCCTCGTTCTCCATTTTCTATAATATGTTTCACAGTGTACTCAAGTTCCCATTCGCATGTTTAATTTTATTGGGGTCGTTTTTAAAATTTTGTTTTAAAAATGGCACTTTCGGGAGTTTTAGTTTAAAAAATTGTGATGAAAGTGCATACAGTAAATACCGTTAAATACTAAAATATGCACTTGAGATACGGTCAATTTTTCATGGTTTAATTCTTGGGTTTTTAAACGTCTCGCCCCGTTATAATTGTTGGTCAGATTAAAGCCGCGAGAGGCGATAAAACTCTGTTCAATTATGCATCATCTTTTATACAAACTCCATAATCATAAACAACCTTTATGAAATATTTAGCCTTCAAGCCGTCTGCCTGGTCTTTTTTCTCCGTCCCTTCATTGACTTGTCTTCCCTTTCTCTCTTTCTCTCTCTCTCTCACTCACACACACACACACACACACACACAGGCACACAAGAAAACACACACAGAGCAGTCATGCAATAACAATTGTCTTCCAAAACACACAGCACTGCATGGTTATTGTGAGAAGGGGAAAAAAATTAAGCAAAAAAAAAAAGGGGGGCAAAAGAACGCAGCACTAAATGTTTGCTTTGAAATTCATAAAGCACATTACTGAGTGAGGTGGAGCGTGAACGGATTCCATCCAATGAACTCACACACACACACACACACACACACACACACACAGAGCCCTGGCTGCTGTTTCACTCCCTCATTTAATTGCACGTTTCCATGGTTACTGGCACTCGAACACGGAAAAAAGGACAACAATCAAAAAACATCACCATTATGAGCAATAAAACTATAAATATGTTATCTGAGGAAAATAAAAAAATGAATTTCAGAAATGAGAAGGCCCCACAGCCAGAACGGGTGAGGATAAAGAATCCGAGAAAGAGTGTGTGAGCGCTCTATTTATTTTGACACCGAGATTGAGAAAGGCGAGCCGTTCGGGAAATTAAAGTCAACCGCTCGTGCCTCGGAGAGACAGAAAACTTTGCTTAGTCACCTAGGAGACTAGTCGTATTTTTAGTCACGGAGCCTCCGGTGTTGTGCAAATACACTTCCTCCTTTGTAACAGATCTCACCGAATCGCATTCCGACGATCAGTGATGCGCTAGGCGTGGAATGAAGACGCGCTCTGGATGTTCTGTGGGTTTTATTTCCAGTCAGGCACGTCTAGACGATGTTTTATTTCTATTTTACCTCCGCACTTTCCATGTCTTTCTTTTAAAAAAAAAAAAAAAAAAAAGGAAGGAAGGAAGGAAGACACAAAAAGCTGTTTTATTTATGGGTGAAGCTAAGGGGTGGCAGGGGTGGCCCTAGTGTGGCATAAGACAGTCGTTAGATTTCTGTCAATGAAAACTGTTCCAAATATGCCACGGCTAGATTACATGTTGCCATGGTAACGCACAGACTGATTAACAGCCTGTATTAAGGTGTAGTAAGGTTTGTTTAGCTCTCGCTGGAATTATATTATAATGGCCGCAAAGCATAGTACACATGATGAGCTGATTATAACGTCCACACAGAATACCAGGCTCCGTCGAACGATGCGCGATTTTGACCTGAGCTACATATGAAAGACACAGACGAGACGCCACGTCTGCGCCCAGCTTCTGGATCTCAGCCCTTGTGGGAGATGCCAAGCGCATGATGAGGGCCAACGGCAGGACGGTGCCAAACTAAAGAACGAGCGACAAGCCGCATATCTCCTGGACAGACGGATGCCTCCGAAGGCTGTATTCGGTCTCTCTCAGCATAATGTCAGAGACAATAGTGCTGTCACTGAAACACCATCTGCCACTTACCTACACACATACGTTCCTCCAAGGACACGAGCTCGCGCACAGGACCACTTGAGCTCAGCTTCACTCTACTATTCATTTACCGTTGCTGTTACAATACAAGTAAAAACAAAAACACCGAACGATCTTTCGGATCGGAGAATTCAGTAGCGCTGGGGTGGAAGGAGAAATGACGTGAAATGAAACACTAGGGTTAATACTCAAGCAAAAGGGGGGGGAAAAAGGCCAGATCTTACTCGACGAAGCACTTAGCCAAGGTCAAAGTCGGAGTCTCTAACTCAGTAATGTGTTGGGGGAGATATAATCAGAAGGAGACAAGTAGTTGGTAGAGCTCCCCATGTGCTGGAAAGAATGAGTCAATCCATCCAGTGACAGGACAATTCCACCATCAGCTTCTCCTCCAGCCTCTAGGCCCGGCGCTGACAGTCACCTCTCTTACTCCATCCTGCCATACAGTGCCATTTTTAGAAGGGGTTTCTGAGCAAATTTCTTGAGGACACCTTCACCTCGTTAAGGTGCGTTAATAATCCTGATTCCTAGATTTTTCCTAGACTTCTTCTTCTTTCTCCTACTCTCTGTTTGAGTTTATACTGTATATTGCACGAGACCTCAAGGTAGAAGAAAAGATGCGTGTTACAAAAAGATTAATGAATTATCTAATATTTCAGCAGCTCATTTCGGCATATTTACAGTAGCATACATTAATAGATGGAAGAAATAGTGCTGCATTGGTTCACACAGCAATTTCATCACATGTTACAGGAACACAACTGTACTCGTGTGTTACGTTGTAAAATTAGGCAGTGTATCTTATCATAATATGGTAATATTTCACTGTAAAAGCAGAACAATATTATAATAATATCTCAACCATGAAACTCAATGTCCTTGGATTAATTTATTTAACGGAAATGGGTTTATTTTAAAATCTCATAAATTTTAATAGTCATATGAGTCATACTTACACTCATACTGGGGAGTATGGCAAAGCTATGACAGCTGACATGAACCTACAATGTGTACAGTAATAACTGTATCTATTGTCTGTTATTTGATTTCTTGTTTACTGTATAATCTATACTATAGTTATTGTACTGTCTGATCTACAACGATCAACTGTAACATTAACACCACGAACCATTAACACTGATTAATATATTTATACCAGTAAATTGGTGACCGAATCATTTGGCACCCAAGACTCAGATCCCAATCCGATCAAGCACACGTGGGACAAACAAGTCCAATTCACCCCACATCCCACAGTGTCCAATGGATCCGCCGGTAACGTCCTGGTGCCAGACACCACAGACACACACCCAGAGGTCTTGAGGAGTCGTGACCCGTTTTGTGTCGATGCTACCATCAAAAGACATTTTAAGGAGACTCTACAGAGCATCATGCTCCATTTGTCCATGTACAGTATGGCTCTTTACTATTGTAACATCACTCAAATAAACAGGAAGTAGATCTACAGACAGGATCACTTGTTATAACATTTTAAAGTACAGTACATCAGTCACATCATTACACAATCTCATGTGTTCTATCAACTTGACATTAAAATGGAGAACATTTTTTAAAATCAGCATCATGTTTTTGTTGCCCATTTACCCGAGACAAGTCATTTTTCTTCATTTTGTTCACCCTGATACTGGTTAATTAAAAGACAATCTCTGTAATTTAAATGAGATTTTAAAATAAACCCTTTTCCATTAAATAAATTAATCCAAGCACATCGAGTTTCATGGTTGAGTTATTATTATAATATTGTTCTGCTTTTATTGAAATTGTAAAATGGATCACTTTGACCAGAACAGCATGTGCGTGCTGGTTGTTTCCCGTTCTAACCCTCTAGGTGCTGTCATATTTGCCACTATCAAAAACATTCCTTTCTATTTATTCAGTATTAAAAGCTCACTGTGGATACTTGCATGTCCTATGACTCCAAACGAGGATAAATAATAATAAAAAAAAATTGTGAAGACATACAGTGCGGGACAGGAGTGATGACAAAAGTGCAGAATTGCCTTGTTGAACTAAAGTCCTTAAAAACACTCCAATTTGTTTAAACGTGAGCTCTTGTCAGACACAATTAGCTGTGGAGAGGCTGAAACCCCCCCCCCCCCCATCCCCCACCCCCCACTCCTCCCATGCCCTTGAGAGTGAAGAGGACATATCAGGTGTGCCTGTAGGGCCCTGATAAGGCCAATAAAGTCAGCTCCATTCATCCTCGGTGGACTCGGAACGAGCCCTTTATCGCTGCCTTTCCCGTCAATATTCTCTTGACTGACCGTATAAACCAAATGATTGGCATCAAAGGCAAACTGGGGGCATGATGGGGAACCAAGCAATGGATCTTGTCGAGAAAGAGAAAAGTGAGAAGACAGAATGAGGAGAAAGAAAGAGGGAAAGCGAGTGATTCTTACCGGTGGCATGCTGATGACTTACTGTATGTGTGTGTGAGAGAGAAAGAGAGTGCCGAGAGGTGATGTCACTGCAGAGTCGAGGTTTCTAAAGAGAGCTGAAAGTGACAGCAGGAAAAAAAAAATCCTAGCTCTCAGCTTAACCGTGTGCTGGAGCTTAGCTCTCGCAGCGCATTAGAATTTCTATGAGAAGAAGTCGACGAGAAGTCAGAAGCAGCTTGAAGATACCTGAACTTGTGCGACTATACCTCTATTCAGATGGGATTATTTTTATCCTTGGCCGTATCGCTGGGATTTTAGTCCTGTCCAAATTTGTCATATCAGTCATTTTTTATGGACTACGCGATGAACATGTCTGTAAAGGCTGCCTTCTGTAATCTGACCAGTAGAAAACCTCATATAAGATATAGATATTTACAGGTTAATGTTTTACACCTTTCGAGAAAAAAATGTCTCCTTTTTGTTTAAACCAACCCATTTTTAATGTGATCAAAAATATCGGAACACCTGACTCATAGGGATGTCTCATTGCCCAGATGTTCCGGGTTTAAACAGTTAATATCCTGTATCTGACTTTGTGTAAGTCTTAGGTTCGGCTTGTAAAGACTGCATTAATTGTTTAATAGGATAAACCAACATGAAGTCCAGAGAGCTATCTAAGGGAAAATACAGTCAGTGGACAAATATTGGATAAAGTCAAGAAAATTATCTGGAATGTCCTGAAAAATAAAGAAACCACTGTTAAACAACCAGGTATGGAACAGATCATCTGAGGAGAACGAGAGTAGTTAATGACAGAAATGATTGAGTTAATAACAATCTGCATTGGCAAATTGTGAAGGTATCACAATCTACTGTTTGAAGAACACTCGAATGTCAAAATGTCTTGGCTAGTGAATAACATTTGAAAAAAATATATTATTAGGTATTATAAGATATATTTTACAATCACTAGTGACAATTTGCACAAAGGCTAATAGATTTCACATCAGCTTAGCGATACTTACTAGCTAGGCATATTAAATTAATTTGTTGTTTTCTTCACTCATTACTTCTGTCACACTTCCCTCCTCTCTTGTAGCACTTGTTTGTTTTCTCTTTCCCTTTTGACACCATCACCTCGATCCTCAAAGCCCCAGGCAATCACCTGGCTTTCCGTCCTGTAGCTACGCCTCTGGACCCAGGCATATTCCATATCAATCCACCTTCATGAGGGTGTCAGATATCTGTCTATTATGCTAGAACTCATGTGTTCAGTGTTCATTTACTGAGACCTCCCAAATGACAGAGTTCATATCATCTGTTCTACAGTAGGTAAATCCTGACAGCCATTATTTATGAGACTGCATTCGGTGCAGACATCATGGCTGAGGGACGGAGTGAATTCCCATAATTTCTTGAAATTAATGTCTTTTTTTTTACCACTGAGAAATGGGTTTGTTTCTCAGTAGAGAAGAAATCATGACGAATGTTCTAGTCATTGATGCTAAGTGTAACTAAGCTATCATTTTAGCTTTTCATTTTTTAAACACATTTCCATGATTAGAATATATATATATATATATATATATTCATTCATTTTCTATACCGCTTTATCCTTGATCAGGGTCGCGGGGGACCTGGAGCCTATCCCAGGAGACTTTCGG
>JAQQZS010000008.1:24614784-24638635 GCA_030068045.1 Platyallabes tihoni | reverse complement strand
TGGCGGTCGTATTAAGCATTTCACTGCATTTCGTACTGTGTATGACTGTGTATGTGACAAATAAAATTTGAATTTGATTTGAAAATGCAACTTAAATTGTTTGCAGTGTAAAATAAATGTAAAACAATTTGTGACCACAACACAACTCAATAGCAGTGAAAAAAGAGACAACAATTATATAAAATATCTTAAAATAAAATTTCTCACAAAAAATGTGTACAGCATACTGTAAAAGTAACAGTACAACTGTTGTAATAATATTTTCTTTATTTCTACTGTATATTTTACTAATGCTATCAGGGATATTAACTGCAACCGTTAATCGATTTTTCCTTCCACCCCATTTAAGTTTAATGTTTAGATTTGTAGAACGATAACTATGTATTGATTTCGTTTTCCGCACTTTTAAGCATGTTAACAGAGATATTTATTGCACCTTTAATTGGAGTTTCTTTCCAAATAATTTACATTTAATGTCTAAATGTCTAGTTTTAAAATCTTAGATACACCATCAAAGGTACTTATCGTACTTATTGTTTCAAATAATTTACGAAGTTAAGTCCAGTGTCTGAATACTATATCTGTATTTTCCCTTCAATTTGGTTTGAGGGCCCAAACGCCCAGAGATGTTCGTTGCAATTTTAACTGCATTTCTCCAAATTATTAGTATCCAAAAGTTGCACAATAATGACTGTATTTTTTTATTCTATTTTCAGCATCATTAATCATGCTGTCAGAAATGCTTATTACACCTTTAATGCTTTTTGCTTATTGCACCTTTAATCGCATTTTCCTCTTTTCTCCGTAATTTTTTTTCAGTACCTTTATGTATGTTGCCAGAGTTGTTTATTGTACCTTTAAATGTACAACCTCGTAAATTTATATATTTTTTGTGTGTTTGTGACATCACTTTGTATCATGTAAACATACACAGTATAATGTCCTCTTATTAATCCTCATGATGACATACTGCACCTTTAATCTCACTGCAAGCCCCTATGCTGAACATCAGGACTTGACCTTAGTTGGAGGACACATCATCACTCGCTCTTGATCTACATCTCTCTCTCTCTCTCTCTCTCTCTCCTTCGCTCTCTCTCCCCCTCCTTGATTCCTACTCAATCCCGGTGATCTGCTCATCTATCATCCTGTCCCCCTGTGCAGCAGACCAGGAAAGAGTGAAATACCTTCACCCTTTCATTTTCCATCTCTCTATCTAACACTCTCTCTCTCTCTCTCTCTCTCTCTTCTCTCACTCACACACACACACACACACACACACACAGACATCCACCGTTAGAGGGCAGCAGGCAGCTGTAGTACGAGATGTCACTCTTCCCCAGGGTAATATTATTTAAAGTACCCTTGAACTATTTCTCTAATATGGCTCTTAAAGCAAATAAACATACCTTCCATAAAATTATGTGAATATTCATGATATACATAAGAATATTAATGTTCTTTAAGAGCATCTCCAACTGTAGTGCAGGTACAAATCACATATTTACATGAATGTCCTGATTCGAATACTTTATGGTTTCTATAGCAACAGCTCACTCTGAGTTTTCCAGTAGGAGATGCTTATTCAGAACATATGGAAGGAGTCTCCAGTGTCAGCACACTGTAACAGTCAGTTGTTGAGAAAACGGCCTTATAGGAGGAATAAAACGTTTCGTGACACAAGAACAAATTCAGCGCCGGGACCAGAGACTCTGCTTCATCACAACGACTAGGAGCAGATTTGGTTTAACTATATTCTTCCCATGCTTGGGGGGGTTTCCTCATTGGGGGTAATGCTGTTTCCTTCCACAGTCCAAAGATTAACAGTTTAGGCTACTTGATCTTTCCAAATTGCCCGTAGTGTGTGACTGGTGACTGCTGGTCGGAAGGTCCAGGGTTCAAGCCACACTTACCTCATTTCCACTACACTGGTGCTGGTGCCAGGTGCCGGTGCTGGTGCTCGGCAGGTGCTGAACTGGGAACCACCCGAGAACCGGCCCCACCAAGGTGCTGCTGTTGGGCCCTTGAGGCCCTTAACCCTCAAATGCTGAGATTAAAAAAAAAAAAAAAGTAAGTCACCCTGGATAAGCCCGTCTGATAAAATGCCGTAAATGTGGGATTTTCTGAGTGTGTGCATGCTTGTGCCCTGCGACGGACTGGACCCCACATCCAGTGTGTACGGCACCTAGTGCACGAGTCCCCTGGGACAGACTCCAGGCCTCCCGGGACCCCCTACAGGATAAGCGCTATATAAGAAAATGAGTGAGTGTATATTAGTACTGTAACTGCATTATATGTACTGAGATTTCTTCAGAGACATGTTTGACTCATCGTGTCCTCAGGGTAAAGGTGCGTGCTGACTAGAGCTGACAGTTTGCACTGAGAGCTGACAAGTGTTTTGTACAGCTCTGGCCATGACTTCTCACATCTGTCATGCTTTGTTTTGGACACAGGTGAAGTAACATGCTTTTTCCTTGGCAAACGCATCCTTACAGCTTCCTGGAACATTGCAGCTCAGCTTTGTAGAGTAAGAGAAACATAATTATGTCATTACAGCATTACAGCTCAGACTGTTAGGAGACAGCATGCGTTAGAGGCGATTGTTTTGTATTTTTTAAATTGTATACGGATAGAATTTGACATGTTAACCTCACTGCAGAACCTCATTAACAACATGGACACATTTTTGAATCCTGTTGTCTTGTCCAGCTAACTTTGGCTGATTTATTTCACTGATGTGTTTGACTGAAAGGACCAAGAATAAAGAGTTTCTTCCTCACAGCCACCAGACTTTTATTGTGTTTAAACTTTCTGAAATCCTCACAAATATTTCCATGGCAACAAATCGCTACCAAACCTTAAACTTTAACGGTTCTTTTTGAGACAAACAAGAACTGACTGTTCTTTTAGAATTATGTTATAATATCAGTTTAAAGCTACATGCAGTGTTGTGGAACAGGTTATCGCATACGTTATAGCAGCTGCTTTCTGTCTCAGCTTTCCGAAGAAAAAATATCGTAATGCAGCTTGTGATGTTACCACAAAACAGCAAAAAAGCATAAAGACTTCAGGAAACTTAGTTACAATTACATTACCCCTGAATACTTCAAAGCGCTTACACTGGAGACTCTTTACTTAGAAATCTTACAGAAAATGTCACTATATCAACGATTACACGTTTTAAGGAATGAGTTCATGTGGAGTGTTCACCGTATGAGTCTTTATGAAAGGTCGCAAGTGGTATTTTCCCCATGCTTCACTGTGTCCTTGTAAGGTGGCATATGTTACTTATAATTAAGAGATTAGGGCACAGGACTGGAGCTCGACAAGGTCACAAGGGAGGGAAGCATTTGGATGAAAAGGGATAAAACATGCCAGAGGCATGTAACCGCCTTGTCACCGACCCTGAGTCACTGAGTCCGGTGTCTTCTGGTCCAGTAGGGGATTTCAGATTTCTATTAAAGCAGATATCCATCTAGGGCTGGCAGAGAACAAAATGGAAAATATTTACACGAAGTCATGGCAATGAAGGTATATACGTTTGTCCTTATCATATCTGCACTTTTCATATAACAGGTGTTATCACAGAATTTAAGTATGAACATAGAATTAAAGTCTAATTAGGGCATCAATCAATAAACTGTTGTTTTTTATATCACCATTAAAAAAAAGAGCAAGATATGAGAGAAAAAGTCTTAACCGAGTAATTTTTATAAAGATTTCCTTCACTCTCTGACAGCAAAAAGAAGTTCCATTAACCTCATGTTATTTCCAAGCATTATCAAATTTCTCTCTATAAAAATAATCATTTTTATACTGTGTTTTGACTGAAGAATTTGTGAAAGCGTTTCAAAAATCTGTTTTTCGGATTCTGAATGTTCATGTATGTCATTTTGACAACCGCCCCAAGACTTCTATTGTAAATGACTTTAGAAGAAAAATGCATGCCTGTCATACTCACACTTCATCACAAGCTGCGTTTACATGGACACTATTTCTCCAATCAGATAAAAATCATTCATGTTACAGAATCCAATTTAATTGTTCACATGGACGCTCATCTGATAAGATGTGTGTTTACATGTTCAAAGCGTTTTGGCAGAATATGTATATATCTATACATAAGTTTTGAGTTAATACTTTAGTCATTACATATACTGTACATTACTGCACAGTGAAATTTGTGAAATTCTTTATTGCTTGCATATTCCAGTTCTGGGGTCAGAGCGCGGGGTCAGCCATTATATGGCGCCACTGGAGCAGACAGGGTTGCTCAAGGGCCCAACAGCGGCAACCTGGTGGAGCTGGAGCTTGAACCATCCGACCTTCTGATAAGTAACCCAGAGCGCTAACCCGCTGAGCTACAACTGCCCCTTCACATTAAACTGCACACTGTCAGCAGTGGGATTTGAACCCAGCACATTAAACCCAGCACATTAAACCACTCGGCCACACTACAGGTTTTTTTTTTTAGTTTTGCTCACATTGAACCTGCTTAACCTCATCTTATCATTAAATGTTTACGGAGATGTTACAAAGAAAAATTAAGCTTGTAGGAAAGACTGTTGGTGCTTCTGCTAGTGAACCTAGATTAAGTCGCTTGCTTATTTGAAAACAAAGCATGATCACATGGATAAGTAATTGCTAGCTTGGAAAGTTATATACGATATAGCTACCTATGTTTGTCCCTGGGGAAGGCCACGTTCACAAGCAAGACATTTCCAAAACCAGTGCTAGTTGCTGGTTTTGTAGTTAATGAGAATAAGATGTCTGAGTTGTTCTTAATGTGCCAGTATGGACGAAACACCAACAATGTCAACACATGGCACATTCACACAAGAAGGATCAGCGAACTGATTAATAAGCCCCGGGATGTCAGGCAGAGTTCCGTCTCAGCAGAAGATGTAATTGGATCTTGGGGAAAATCCACCTTTTTGGCGGTATGTACTGGCCCGCGGCGGGCAGGAGCCAGAGAATGATCCGGAAAGCGTGCGAGAGTGTGTGTGAGGATGCCATAGTTAGAATACACTTTCACACCCTACACTCCTGTGCTCTTTGATCAGATTGCATTTGCCAGTCTGGTCAGTGGCACGCTTAGCAGCAAGCGTGACAAATATTAATCTCCCATTCCGGGCAGACGCCGGGTCCCATCGCGCCGCTGAATAATTCAACAGCACTGATACAATGATGGCAACAGAATCACGGGGCAGGAAAGGTTGCCTGAGGGAATAAAAGAAAAGTGTATTTTCACTGCATGCTGACTTCGTGGCCAGATATCAAGCCGAGGGACAGCCACACTCGCTGATGCATTTCTGTCCTTTACTTTAACCATCATCCTTCAGTTCACTACCTACAGTAGAAACAGGCTTCTCTTTCAACTGAATCAAATTTTTTTTGTAAAGCAAAAACAACATTATGTTCTGTTATTAGCAAAATCACTATAAATAAAACTTGCTCTAAAGGCAGCTGTATTGTGCAGGCAGAAAGAAATCCACTGTTTAAAAACAATTTCTAGATTATTTCTCTTGTTCAGCTAACTAGGTAGACAGCAAGCTTTCATAGCAATGTTTTTCATTACTAGCAATATAAGATTCTGAGAAAGCTTTCAAAGTTGGCTTTTTGATAACTAGCCTAGCATGTTCTAGCATTACCACAGCGGGTTGAATATACAGAACATACTCTATGTTTATGCTTGTTTTACTTTGACTTCATTCCCTAGCTAGCGAGGTTTCTTGGAATGCTCTGTGCTAGCTTGGCTAACAGCTCTTTAAGTGATACACAATTAAAAAAAAAAAAAGGTATTTCTTTTTTTTTTGTACATACAGTGTTAGATGTAAAATTTAAAAAAGTTAAATAAAACACTCCAAAAAATAGGTGGTCTTGTAAACAAACTTTGGATAGATACCATTTTAGGTTGTTAGCTATCAGGCTAATTAAATTTGCCAAAAATTGCTGTCTGCAAAAGCTATAAAGTATATAAATAATACACACTTCGTAATTATTAACGTAATGTTTGTTAACTAACTCTAACCTAGAAACATTTTGAAAACTAGCATATTTGTCTCTTTATGTAGTTGTGTAGTTAGATTCGCAAAGCACACATTCTTTTGTTTATTATTATTATTATTATTAATAATACTAATACTAATAATAATGTGTGTGTGTGTGCCCTGCGATGGATTGGCACCCTGTCCAGGGTGTACCCTGCCTCGTGCCCGAAAAGTCTCCTGGGATTGGCTCCAGGTCCCCCGCGACCCTGATCAAGGATGAAGCGGTATAGAAGATGAAGAATACTAATAATAATAATAATAATAAAAACTGGCTTAATCTTCTACAGTTTGCATTTATCAACTAGCTAACAGCAATCCTTGATCTGCTCTATGCGAACTTGTGTACAAGTTTTATGGTTTTATGTGAATGTAATTTTTAAAAAAAAAAAATTTTTTTTTTTACAATCAGTAGTGTTCATCTTTTTGATAACTAGCTAGCTTTCTTGCTAAGTAGTGTTTGCTGAAAATCCTATTTGTACAGTAACTAGCATGGTGAACCGTAAAAAAAAAACTTTATACTGTCTATAGTTTATACACTATACAGTCTTGTGATTATTTATCATTAGCAACTTGGTCGTTAGCTGACTAAAACCCTAGACAAACTAACAACAGACAGTACAATTTCTAAACTAGCTAGCTAGTTCACTACAATGTAACTTGAGTTTTTGTTCACTTTAATAGTGATTTTATACTAAAAATGCTAAGAAGATATTTAGCTCCAAAACATGAACCATAAACACATCTAATGTTGTTACCTAGCTAAGTAGTGTTTACTAGAAGCATTGTATTAACTAGCATGTTTGTTACCTTTTCAATTGATAATATAGCCTTGTAATCTAGCAGTGTAGCTTGCTAGCTTGCTGTACATGATTAGCATGATCGTTCCTTAAGATATCCTATTAACTCTTACTCCAGTTAATACCTTAAGCCACATCCACATTAAGTGTGAATTTTTCTATCCCTAAGATTAGCTTGTTATCTAGCTGCCTAGTTAACGTAAGCTAGATATTTTGATAACTATCACCCTTGTTGCTGCACATGCTCTGTCTATCTATCCAGCCTGTTTCCTGTTTAAGTCGAAACCCTAAAATTTTAGCCATTTGCAGCAAAATTTACAATCCAGCCTGCAGCCAGCCTATTCATCATGCATACCTGGGTGAAAACACCTTATCTATGACCCCAGGGCAGGTAAGGCCAGAGGTCACAGGTCACCTATTGTGTCGCTAACATGCCTGACTTAACCTGTACAGCCTTGTGTTTAATTGCCCACTTCAGTGAACGGTTCAGAGGATGGGGAGATAAGGCCAGGTTCAGCAGAGCATGCTCGGCTTTCTCCTACAGCTGTCTCACCATTCCACGATTATATCCCAGATAACACACACACACACACACACACACACACACACACACACACACACAGCAGCACCATCACCACCACCCCGCCCCGTTATTTATTACTCACTCTTGACTTTGCTTGGCCTAAAGGGATGAAATCTCTGTGTGCTGGCAAAAATTTGTGCCACCACTATGTTTGATGATTTTTTTTTAATGTATATACAAACATACATCCATACATACTGTACACGTGAGGGGCGTTCAAGTCAAACTAGGACTCATCGTTCCCTTAATTATTTTACTCTATAAAAAGTCAACTAAATTTCAGTAAAAGTTAACAATTAAGCCAAACATTCTCCTCTATTCTGAAAAGTGAATTTAACATTTATTGTTTATTAATTATTTTTTTATTTGATTAGTAGCTCAACAATAATACTATGCAATAATACAGTAATAAAATCCAAACATGTGTTACTACTGTATATATACAGCATGTACTGTATGTATGTATAAAATGTTCAAATGTTAGAAAAGTCCTATGCTATAAATGTGGAGTAAAAGATATCCATATGGTCAGTGTGGTCTGGTCAGTGCTTGCTCAAAAGTTTTGACACCCCATCTTAATGATGGAATGCAAACATTTTTGCATTCACTGACTTGTATATATAAAACGCCCAAAGAAAGTAAAAATAAAAAACTATAAATGATCACACCATCAGATGGTTGATTATTTTTCTATAACAACTTGACTCTGATGGGGTTTATTTAATATATACAGATTGTTGCCACTTGTATTTAGTCCACATTATAAGTAACTGCATGTCTGATACTTTGCACAATTTTTTTTTTTGCATTTTTAGACTGCTAAGCTTTACCCTAATCCACGTGATATTGAGATGCCTGGGACGTGACTGGATCCACAGCCCCTCCCACCCCGTACCCTCTACCCCAGAATGATGCTTTGTTTGCTGGATTTGTGGAAACGTAAGACGAGTTGCTGGCCTCGGTCAAATGCAGTGCACAGGAAATTGAGTGTTTATAGGATGTGTGTTGGCTCTGCACCAGCTGTGTTTGCTTCTCAGACATTAACCAATTTGATGTTTAGACAATAACCAATGACCTTGATGTTTCAGCGGTTGAGTCAGAGAGAGTGCAGTAGTTCAGTAGTCTGAAGATGTGGTTTTCTTCAATGACTTATTTAAAAAAAATCTAACGATTATGTTAATTTTACTTAATTTTCTAACTTTGTCAAAAAGTTAAAACAACCGATAAAAGACAATCTTAAATATCTACACAAGAAAGTGTGCTGATCAGAAGGTGTTCCGCACTTTGTGTTAACGCTGAAATAGTGAGATTTTCTGTTATAAGAAAGTGTTTATTTTAGGGAAGGAGTCTCCAGTACCAACACTTTGTTACATTTACAAATGCCCTGTGCATCAGGATTGGACAGGAAGTGCTTCATTGTGTAGGCGAAATGGAGGAAAAGCCCCTGTGACACTAATACCCAGAGGTGCAGGATGGGAAGTTGGTCATATGGTCGGTGCTGTTAGTTTGAATTAGTGTAAGGTTTTCTCATAGCAGGATACCAGTGAATGTTTCGAATGAGCAGAGAGAGAGAGAGAGAGAGAGAGAGAGAGAGGCAAACAGACAGAGTGACAGAGAACTGATTAATCAAAGCCAGCTTTTCATTGCTCTTATTTTATGTATTGCAGTTATGTTTTTTATGTCAGTGCATAAGTTTCCACCCCTGCATTGGAAACTTCCCAAGAAAAAAAAACAGCAGCACACACAGCAAAGCCAAACACAAGGTACACTTATATACTGGTACATTTAGGCAATATACTTCACAATTCTCTGATGTTCCTGAATGATTAAAAGGCGCTTCATGATAAAGCCAAATCGCCCACTGAGTCTGTGGAGGTGAAAAGTGAGAGATGGGGGCCTTCCTTTTTTTAAAACCCCTCCCAGGTGTAGTCTCTGGGGTAAGTTGAAATGGAGGGGGTAACTTGGGATGCCAGATTTAGGACTGAATCCCCATCTTATTGTTATATATCCCACCAGGATGGAACATGACTGTGACCCAGTGCACAAAGCAAGGACTATAAAGACATGGTTTGAAGAGTTCAGTGCGGAAGAACTTGACTGGCCCTAACACAGAGCCCTGACCTCAACCCCATCGTGAGCCAGGACTTCTCGTCCAACATAAATGCTCTACAGAATAATTGGGCATGAATTCCCACAGAAACACTCCATAAACCTTCCAAGAAGAGTGGAAGCTGCTATACACTGTTATACAGCAACAAACAATGCACTACTACTACTACACCTCATGGCCGCTGCGGAGAGACTAGCTTATTAGTTAAAACTTTATTTATAATATATGTGTATATACAGTTTTGATGTTGATTTACATATTATATATTACATTTATATCAAACATAACGTACGTTTTCCTTTTAACCTACGTTAATTTAAGTTTTACAGAAATTTGAGCTTCGACACGAGGAAACAGCCCATTCAATCTGGCAACCCACGCAACATGATTCACTTCAGGGAGTCGATTCTTTCTCAAAACAGAAACTTAATCGACTCTTCAGTATTGATTCATAAAGCGTATTTGCCAGAAACGTAAAGAAATTTTTAACTAAAAGCTACAGTTAATTTAATATCACAGCCAGCTGATAACTTTTGAAAGATTTAACACATATATATAGTGTATGTTTAACAAATATATGCAGTGTATGGCAATTAATAAAATAAAAGAGAGAGAGAGAGAGAGAGAGAGAGAGAGAGAGATACTACAGTGAATGAGTTTTAATTACAGGAAAAATATCAAACAAAATACAAGATGATCAATTTAAAACACAGCGTCTTATTCTTGATCCCGGCGCGAACTGATTCACTCGACTTCAAACGAGTCCGTGAACAAAAAGAATCGATTCACTCGCGAACGAGTCAGGCGCGCGCGCGGATGTAAGGAGAAGTCTGTTAGAGTGCGACTCAGACTTTGTTCTTATTGCATCGGAGCAGAGAGTGTGTGTGTGTGTGTAAGAGTGTGTAAGAGTGTGTGTGAGTGTACATTTCGGTAAATAATAATAATAATAATAATAATAATAAATAAAAAAAAAAAACAAGGAAAAAAGTTGTTAAGGTTTATTCTCATAAGAAAAAGGAGGGAAACTTTTTTTAAAATTATTATTTTTTTCTTTTTTCCCCCTGGCGGAATAAAGACAGGATGTCTGTAAATGATCATCTCGAGGGGATATTGTCGGATTTTGAGGGTGAGTGTTGTACATTTGATGTAGTGAAGTATTATTTTACATAATATTTATAATGTTTTAATGATGATTCTACAAATGGTATATATATATATAGTTCTATGTCTGACTTCAGATGATGTTTTCTTTTTTATTAGGAAGGAAAATCAGTTTCCTTCCTTCCTCTAAACTCTTGCAATCCTTCATGCAAACTACTTCCTGCCAATTAAGTAGTCTCATTTTGTCTCATTAAACTAATAACTGTTTATAGATGGCATGCATCTGCTTTGTGTGGTCCATCCCCGAATAACAATGATGACAGGAAACAATCTGTCCAGAGCTCGTGAAAACTTGTGAAAACTTTCCTGCTGCTCACTGAGTTTTGTAGGTCTGCAGCCAGAACAACAACGAACAAAGATCTGCTTTCCACGGAGAACACATTCCACCAGCGTGGGACTGTAATCAGCTCCCCGAGCCTCGTAAACCAGCCCTCGAGTCTCAGCCACAGATCTGTATTCAGAACAGTTCAGAATCTTTAGATTCGCCCCACACACTTTTACACACACACACACACACACACATGCATGCACACTGAGAGACAGAGAGGAACCTTCCCTGGTAAATTCGTCATGGACCGGCACCCAGCAGGGTTCTCAGAACAATAGACTCTCTCTCTCTCTCTCTCTCTCTCTCTCACTGTAGTGTTTAGACAGGTGCTGAGTCCTTGGAATAAAGGGCATGACGCATTGCATTATTATCATTATTATTGTCGTTTTTTAAATCTGATCTAAAAACAGTGGAGTTCTGAGGCTGAGAATTGTTGATGATCATATTTCTGGAAGCGCAAGCTGGAACATCCTTTCCTCTTTCGGGTTGTTTACAGTCAGTGTAATCAACTTCTCTCCAGTATTTATGTTGCCTTCATGGCGTCTATGCAAATTGCCGGCTTAACCAGGCAAAATGTTCAAGTAGCAACCTTCTGGAGAGCAAACAAACATATCAGACGAGCTCTCATACCCCCCGGGGTTGTAATAACATCAAGGAATGCCACTGTGGCCACTGGAGATGTGGTGTCTCTAACGTTGGGGGGGGGGGGGGGGGGGGGATTAATAGGTTTGTTTTTAAAAAATTTTTTTGGTGGTGGTGTTAGAAAAAAGTTTAAAACGTCACGTTTTCACGACCCACGCGTACACATGGAGGACCCAGTGTAATCCCGACCACTTAGCTCCATGTTGAAAAGCCATACTGTCGTGCGCCAGTTCAGTGCGATTAGTGGTCAAAGATGCCACAAGAGGGACTTTACATTCTCTCAGCTTCACCTCCAGCCAGGCGAGAGGGGTCTCTTTTGAACAAGGGGCCAGTGTCCGGGCTGGTGCTGGAGTTATGTTATACAGTGCGCTCGTTCACTCCGGAACGGGCCGCCCGTGTCCTCTACACATGACTGGAATGTTTCAGATCGTGAGACGAGCTGTGCACTGCCTTTATGCCGTGCCTTTGAGCCATGCCAAATGACAAGAGTCTCCGTAGAGACTTTTTATTTGGTGGACGTTGAAGACAAGTAGAGGATTTTATTGCCGTCCGGAAATCCTGCGTTATCCCAAACAGCTCCTGAAAAGCCTGTAACACTAGGGATTCATGTTTTCAGTTCCTGCACTACAGACCTGGTTTGTAAGTCCTAAAGGTCAAAGATCACATGCTCGCTAACCCCGAGGTCTGAAATAACATGAAATAACAAAGAGGTTACATAACAGGCTTCCATTTTTTTTTCTTTCCATGCATTCCTTACCACAAAGTTTTGGTAGACTTTGGGGCCCCAGTAAAGCTCAACTAGATCCGAGGGGTTAAATAGTATGAAGGTGTATGTGTGTGTGTGAAAGCGTATGTGTTTATGACTGGGGTGTAGAGGGGTAGTGTTTATGGCTGCATTACCTATGCAGAGGTAATTACGGTAAACTGTCTTTCTTCATCACTGTAGACTAGACGAGCTGCCCTCAGTCTCCTGCTTCAAAGTGCACTCCAATCCACTGTCTCCACCACACTGAGGGAAAATAAGATTAGATAAACCAATTTCGGAATTTCGTCAACCGTAGTTGGGAACGCTTCCAGAGTTTCAAAGGATGGCTTTTTGTGATCACACCTTGTGTAAACACCTGAACTTCTCAGCAAAGGCCTTCAGGTGTTAATCTGCTCATTAGGCCTCTTCAACCCCTGAACCCGATTACCACCTCTTCGACACATAACATGAAAATGCGGCTTTCCTGTGTTGTCCCATCAGGAAACTCACAGCAATTTGTCGGAGAGCCAAAAAAAAAGGAAAGAAAGTGGCAGAGGATTTAGTATGTGTGACAGAGTCTTCAGGAGTGTTAAAGTTTTTTTCGTAGCCCCTGGGGGCGCAAGCGGCCGGCCTTTCTTCTGCATCGCCGCAGCGCTGCAAAAAGCGGCTCGGAATTTGACTTCCAGATGTGCCCGAGCAGAGGTGGTCTCCTGAGCCGTGCACCGAAGAGGTCGTCAGTGTGTACCTGTAAAGGAATGCGGTAGGGAGAGATGAGAGGTGCCTCCGTCGCGAGTCCCGACATGCCCCTCCGTGCCTGGCCAATTCACCAGAACTTCCCAGATGCTCAAAGTCATTCTATAAGTGCTCTTTATAATAGCAATTGCGGCCGTTCTGTATGTTCAGTTGTGGTAAATCAAGCTGACGAGACTTTTTGGAAGCCTTTAAGACACTCAATATAGGGGATGAATCTGTTCTATGGAGCCCCTGTGTAAATCTATTACATGCTTTGGTGTCAGTGATGAGGAATGGAAGTGATTACAAATGGCAGCTTTCTTGGGGATCGTACAAGTTTATAGCCAGATGTCGACATGCTGCGCTTTCGCTTGATTTCCCCTGGATTCTGTCTCTCAGCTCTTCCCTTGGGCGGCCATTAGCTACACACAAGGCTCTTGTACGCGAAGCCTGCAGCGCTTCTACACAAACCAAAGACCTGACTTGATGAACAGTACATGTCATAATATAATACCTGTGTGATTCTGCAGCCAGACGGGGACATGACAAACGTGAGGGAATCTTTTTTTTCCCCTCGTATTCTGTCCTTGGGGCACCTCCCATAAAAGCTGCACATGACAGCCCAATCCACTACACTTCCTACTTTGGCGTGTCAGTTTGCCAACATTTAACAGCCTTCGCTGAGATGTCAGGAACCACAGAGGGGATCGGATCTGTCTCCCGGCCAACTACAGAGTGATGGGAATCTGCTTTTTTTTCCCCCTTAAATGCAATTTAACCCACCATAAGCTAGGGCTTACCTCCTGGGTCGAATAAGTGTGGCCCGGGTCTTTGGAAACCATCATAGCGTTGTCATACTGCAAGGCTTTAACATTACATGTCATTTAACACACCTGATTCGACTCATTTCTCAAAGCTGAAAAAAGCACTCGCACGTCAGTACAAAAGAGATTAAGTAACCCTCGTTGCGAGTGTTTATTTTGGGAACTCACCTATCATGCTTGTTTATCTTTCCACCTCATTTAACGCACCTGATTCCACTCATTCGCTAATTACCAAGGTTTTCTAATTACCATGGGTTAATTTGTTGCCAATTTGGTGTGTTACAAGATGACACAAAAACAAATCCATATGCATTTTTTTTTTTTTTTTTGAAAAGGGTT
Organism: Platyallabes tihoni; assembly: GCA_030068045.1. NCBI lineage: Eukaryota > Metazoa > Chordata > Actinopteri > Siluriformes > Clariidae > Platyallabes > Platyallabes tihoni. The sequence continues at coordinate 24,624,324 of JAQQZS010000008.1, read as the reverse complement.
CCTTGATGGTTCCTTGAGGAGCACTTGTGACTCGTGTGGCAACCAGACAGAGTTTCCTGAGTAACTCGACTATAGTGGTGTAATCAGATTCCAGTGGTTAAGCTTTCTGCCTCATTTAACACATCAGATTGCTAATTAGCAAACTATTTTGAGTTTGAAGACAACACAAAAACAATTCTATTACAACGTTTTCTATTACAAAACCAGGGTTTCTGCAAACCAAAAAAAATGGGTAGTTCGTGTCGGTTTTAGCGTTTAAACATGGGGACAGTCTTAAGAACCCATTAGAAACCCTTTACTCTCATAAAATAACATAAATCTGTACATTACAACACATGCAAATCCATAACAAAGTGCGCTGATGAAAGCATCTCAGGCAGATCAGGTCCATCAGATAGATCCTCCAGGGTTCTATGCGTAGTCCAAGATTTTTAGCTCCCTAAATAAACCGAATCGTCTCTGCAGTCTCAGATGTTCTGTGTTTTTTATTTCAGTACTAGAGTTAGACACTCCTTAAACTGTGGAATGGGAGATGTTCAGTGGTATGGGAAGCATGCCATCAACACCAGTTTATCATGATCCTAAGCACAATCAGCTCTGAGAGGAGTCTCAGTCAAGCGGGTCCTACCACAGAGCGGAAAGAGGGGGAGCTCGGTGAGAAATTTTGATCAAATCCAGAGAAGGTTTTCGTTTTTTTTTTTCCCTCCACGTGTAAGCAGAGAGGAGAGAGAGATAGAGAGAGAGAGTGCAGCTCAGAGCAGCGATGATGGTGTGCTTGGCTGCCAGCGTAATTATTTCCTGAGTGTTTGACAGGGTGCCAGTAATTACCTGATACCAGCTCCTCTTTATTTTTGGTCGAAAGGGAGTGCAAGTTTACACTTGCGTACGCTCATCTGAGAGAGATCTCTTAGAGGCCTGTTGGGCTGCGAGACATTTAAGTCTCACACTCTTTGGAAAAAAGCAGTTAGCTAAAGCAGCGGGCACTTTTCCATCTTTAAGAACATATACAGTGTGTTCACCGGCACGCTGTTCGACTCATTAACGGTGCCCTTTCGCAGCCCTGAAGGGACTAACAGTGTGTGTAGCCACTACAAACAGACAGACGTGTGTCTGCCGAACAAAAGCATTCCCCGCTGCTGGAATCCGATTAGCCCTGAAACTCTCCCAGCTGTGTGACTGGTGATGGGCGAGTTGAAACAAAGGGTCCGTGGTATAGATGCTGTACAGGGGGAGGCTGTGAAACAGGATTTGATCCAATGATTCGAAGGCGGCACTAATTTGCCAGTGCACCCTATAGGGAGAAATGTCACTCCGGCTCTGGTGGATAGCGATCCAAATCAGGGCAGCTACTCAAGATCTGCTGATAATGGGACGTTTACACAGTGCTGCGTAACTGCACCTGAAAGACCCGCACAACCACCACGGTGAATCATCAAGGTGTTTTTTTTTTATGGTGGTGTTGTTGTTCTGGATGTAAGACAGCCAGAGCAAAAGGAAGTGCGAAAGTGCAAGTGGAAAACATTTAAAGCATCAGCTGTTGACTCATTTCAGCTGTTGCTGCCTTGAGTTGATCTGCTGTCCGTGAAAAAAATATTTCTAGCCACATGCCGTCTGCTGCAGAGATCCCAGGACAGTCTTGTTGTCCTCTAAAGGAATTCTGGGTCATGGCGAAAGGCAGGCGTAATCCAAACCCTCGGCCTGCGACACCACTACGTGCGTCCGTGAATCGGCTCTTTGTGCGTGAGGAAAGTCCGCTCTTTGCGAAGGGGAAAAGCTGGGAAGTCGTGTTTGCCGTGGGCTTTGTTGTACAGAATGTGGGAATGAAAGGATTGTCGAGTGTCACCGCAGTTCGCATGCTTCAGGTGTAGAAGTTACCGTTCAAACCCACTCAGCATTTATTTCCTGGTTGTTATTCTTGCTTTTCTGTACTCAAATTTACCACATTCATTTAAAATAGACAATCAACCCTACATCATACGGTTCCTCTGTCCAATCAGGAACTCAGGTCTCAGCTGCCCCAGGATTAGCTCGAGAGATTCCTAAAATAGTACACGAAACATACAGTACTTATGATAAGTCTTAGTCTTATTTTTATGTCACCGTGGTTGCATTGCTGCAGTAATAGTAATAAAAAAATAATAATTAAAAAAACGCTTTGTCCGTGCTGCTTTACTGTGATTCTTGTGAAACTAGCATTAATCCTGAACTATCTTTATAGTCACGGCATGATGTCACGGCAGCCTCAAAGCAAGCTCAAACACACCACACTGTAATTATGGCTCGACCTTTTACAATGCATCTGACAGAAGGATATTTAGTCAGGCTGTCTGTAGAAACAAATTAACCTTGACTACTGTGTCCATTCATTACAGCTTTTTATTTTATTCTTTGCTTTTTTGGCACACGCTAAATTCATGGAAGTTACCCTAACTGAAATTGTCATGTTGGAAGTAGGTTTTGGTTATTTTATAGACTTTTATCTTGATTCTCTGTAACATTCATTTAAATCACAAAAAAAAAAATTGGTGGGATACATATATCACTTATCACTTATCATATATATCTTATCACTACAGCTCTATTTTCTCTGCCATCTTTTCATCAGCTAGCAAGAGAGTAGTACCGTCCATTAAGGGAGTAATTTTAGCCACAAAAGGAATCTGAAATGGTGAGAAAACAACCAAAGGCGCAATATAAGACACTTTCGTTATATCTGATGTTTGTCCATTTAAAGGCAAAAATGTTTTGAAATGTTATATATATATATATATTCAGATTGAAAAAGAATGATTCCGAATATCGATAAAAAGTCTTGACAAACACAAACTGTGAGTACAAATATCATCAGGAAAACTTGGAAAGGAAAATTTATGGTTCCTGGTTTGCAGAGCCAGAAAACAGATTTATAACACCGTAAATCATTACTACTGTACTATTGCACAATAAACCCCCAACAAGATTTTACAGAAACATTGACGGTATTTATTTGTGCATGTTTTCTTTTGTTTCTCCACAGCCTTGAAGAGGTCCTTTGACATTGATGACACGGACGAGATCCCCACATTTTCTCCAGCCTCTACAGTTACATCTCCCATCAGCCCAAGTTCAATCCTTAACAAGGCTAATGAAGCGCGGAGTCCAGGTGGTCTCATGTCTCCCACTTACCGCTCGAGGATCAGTCTAAGCACTAGTCCTGCACAGAGCCCGCCCATAAAGAATAGGATGGTGTCTAGTCTGTCCTTCAACCGAGGCACCATGGGAAAGCCCACTATCACCTCTAACACTGGAATCAACCGTGCATCCTCCTTCCAGAACAAATTCAACCCCAATGGCTTCAGTTCATCCGTCCACGGGCCTGGTAGCGATAACGACAGCCTTCACAGTTCTTCTTCTAGCCTGGAGTACCAAGCATCTTCTAAAATGAGCTCCTACACAAGTCCTTCACAGAGCCCAATGGGAGTCGTTGAGTACAAGGTCCAGCGTTTGGGCAGCCCTGCCTTGAAGAAGTTCTCCTCCCATGGGAACATGTTCCACTCAGAACTGGAGGGTCCTCTGGTGATCCCCACAGAGCCATTAAGTATCAGCCATGGCTCCATGCCATCACTGGATCTCCAGATGGCAGAGAGTGGAGGAACGAGACGCGTAGTGTCCCCGGGAACAAGATACCCCGGTTCTGCCGTTACCTGGAATGCATATCGTCTCCAGAACAATGGCCATATTGGGAAAGATTCGTCCATCAACAACCAGCCTCCTAAAACCAAAGAGCTTGCACGACTCAATAAATTCCCTCTTGATCTCGACAACATTGTGGTCAAAAAACAGACAGAAGGCCCTGTGCCACCTAAACCTCCAGCGGGGTTTCACCCAGTCTCCACCAGCCCTACCATATCTGAAAGCACCTCTGCCTCTGTTAGTAGCTTAGACAGTGCAGATCTACCCATGGTTCACACCTTCACCATGGAGAAACGAGAGCTGGACTCCCCGCCAGCAGCCATCCCAGTGCCAAACATAAGTGAGTCCCCTGTCGTGCTGTCCCCTGCCCAGACCCCTCGCTTTAACCTGGTCTCTCAGCCTCAAATGGTCCAGATTGCTCCGGCAACATCTCCTGCTCCCACACAGGTGAACACTGTCAGTAGTCCTCCACAAAATGAGCCTCCGACCAAAGACAGTGTGGGTTCCATTCTCCAGAGGATTGCCTCTTTCTCCAAAGTGGAGGTTAAAGCACCCAAGCCCCACCCAGGCTCTGTCAACTCCCTCAGCAATGGCATCAAGGGTATCAAGAGAGAGACCATGGCAGCACAATCCAAGGAGCTCAAGAGATCAGAAGGTAAGATTTGTTTGAACTACAGTCGTCTGAAGCAGATATGCTAATTTGTGGCTTTTATTTATTAACACATTTGTTTGACATGTGTAGCAACCAGAAACACAAAGTTGAGGATGAACAAATCTTTGTTTATTTCTTTAATTTATTCCTTTATTTGGTTGGTTTGGTTGAAGAACTTGAAGTAACTAACAAGCTTATCTAACTTTTGCACAATCCAAATGCTACTCTTTGAAAATTTTCCTCCATAAGGAATACCATTAGCTAAATAAACAAACCTGTCTAGGTCTAGAAAGCAGTGCTTCAAGTGCTGCTTTCACCACATCTGTCTTTTCCCATCCATCGCTTTACATTCAGGAAGGGAACAGGAAAAAAAAAAAAACTTAGTGTAAGGCAAAAAAGAAAGAGAGGAATTCCTGGCATATCAACAAATAGCCAAGTCTGAACAGTGATAACAGTGCCTCCCAGGTCTGTCATCACTGCCTATCCTGTACAGGGAACCTTGTCACCCACAGCAAAGCAGAAACCTGCCGTAGGCTATTGAGTCAGGCCTGTTTATGGAACGGCCTCTCAGGTGTGCAGCCTGAGCCTCACCCCGGCCCACATCGTAGATCGTCACGGGGATCAGCAACATCCAAAAACGTCCACTGGAGGCATCAACGCTATAATTTACAGTGCTTTTGCGGTCTGACTGACTTGAGTGTGTTGTCCGTTTGAGACTCTGGTCGTGGTTTGAGGGACATCAAAGGAAGTGGAGTGGAGACGTAGCGGAAAAGTAGAAGAGTGCGCAAAAATTACAGTCCTGGCAGCATCCCTTGGGTCACGACATCTGGGTCTTAGAAAGAAATGCTGATGAAAACAAGATGTGCTTTTAAAAAAAAAAAGCTGTATTTTGAAACTGCATCATGAAAAAGGCAAAGTTAATGTTAATCAGGCGGCGGTGAGAGCTTGCAGGGGTTATCTGGAACTGGAATGGTATGCGTGGGAGGTTTGGTTTTGCTCGAGGTTTGGTGAAAATGTGATTAGACAATGAGAATTGACAGGATAAAGAAGATCATTTGGCTGGAGCCGAGAAGGAAATGGGCTTCTTTCCCACATGGCATGTTTTTTTTTTATTTCTCGTTTTTTGTTTGCTCCCTCCCGCCTCCTTTCCTGGAATGGGAGGCGCAGGGGGGTGTTTTCCTGAATCTATATGAGTCCCTGGCACTGTGTTTACCAGCCCCAGACCCTCCCTGTGCAGTTTATCCTGTGACATCTTTCAGGATTACACTAACATTGAGGCAGAGATTATTTTGACATAGTTATTTTGGCCACGTGGCATTCCTTTGTGTGTATAGGATTATTTATCATTTTCAAAGGAAGGTAACGGGAGAGGGTTTATACACTATGCGATAAAGGACATGTTCTCGTTCCGACTCTGGGTATGATGTTAGTGATCTCAGATGTTAGTGATATGTACCACATGCTGTGGGTCGTGTGTTTTCCAAGCTTTTGCTCTGTGGTGTCTTCGGTTTTCCTTTTCGGCTTAAATATCTGGGCACGCTGTGCAGACAGATGTTCTGGTTCGCCAATGGGAAAATGCCACCTCGTGACTTGATTTATATAGTTTTTTAAAAAACATTATATAACCGCTCACACCCACTGTTTATCAGCATGCGGTGATGCTCCTCAACTTCCCGTGATAACATGGAAAAACAGATCGCTGCCCGTGCCACTCCTGACACTGTGTAAACTCTGAGACAGTGCAGTTATCTTCTCCATCATGCAGAGGTCTGGTCTGTGGAAATCCTACAACAGCTGCTCAAACCCCAACACGCTGATCACGCTGATGGGGCTTTGCAGTCCCGGTCTCTTCATAGTGTACGCTCGGATAGTTTTGCTAATCACCGCACTCTCTGTCTGACATTAAGAGACATTTTGTAGTTTTTTTTTTTTTTTTAAGTGCCTGATCCAACCGTTTAAGATTTATAAGGCAGCTATTGTTCATTGTGAGCGTGAACAAAACATGTAGTGTAAAATCAGTCACTGGCAGGGGGTGCAGTCGGGGTTTTCCAAACTTCAGTTGTCTAACTTCTAAGCAAATTAAAGAAAGGATTTTTTTTCTTCCAAACTTTTAAACACTTAACATAAAGGCATTCACGTTTACGGAGATACATGGCTGCTAAGGACTCGCCTTTAAAAACACATCCCAGTTTGTTATGATTGAGCATAAAGATGAAAAACGTCTCACTAATTCATGTTCCCCTGCCTAAATTGTTGTTTTGCTCCAACTTCCTTTGACTCAAAGATGCTTTGCTCCCTAATAAAAAAAAAGAAGAACTAGCCAGAGGGCTTTCCTCCCCTTCCTTTCCTAAACAGAAAGATATACCATTAAACCTGCCATTAAACTGCACTGAAACATATAATGGAGAGTTAATGTTGTGCAGGAGGTTTATGATATTCAGTTTGTTTAACATCTACATATTAGAAATAACACAATTATAATAATAATAAACCGACCAAACAGGAATGTCAGAATAAAATTTTGTACCGGAAACACCAAATACACCATGAACGACTTATTGTAAACACCCCAATCCCCCCCAACCAACCAATAGAAACATGTTATTTTGCCTCTTTGACTTCAGGGGCTCCAATCTCACTTCCTCTGTCCAGTGCGACAAGTAGTTTGGAAAATGGCTGGATGGGAGGAGACACATTGTCATTACATTGCTGACAGTTGCAGAGCACTAACACTGGAGACTCCTTCCATCAACTTATTGCCAGATCAATGATTACGCACTTTGTAATAATGTTTAATGTTACACGTAGATTATATAGTAGAACATTCTCCTCAAAGTCTTAGTGAATTAGTTGTTACTACATACAGTAATACGACGATTACACACTCCTGTCCAATTACAATCCAGAATTCAACCGAACTCTGGGATACGGAATATCAAAAACGATCAATCACTTATATGGTAACAAAATAAAAGACTTTCCAACTTTTAATCAACAGCCATGACTAGTGACTTTAGATAGCACCTCCAGTGGCAAACAGATTGGCAAATAAAAACGTTGCGATAAATTAACCATTTTAATCCAAATTACTGTTTAAAATTAGAATGATAAATTTAACGTTTGCAAGTTACAAGAACACACTACAGAACATAAGGTATCTTGAACCTGTTAGGTTTGGTAGATTGTAGGTAAAACACCCCCTAGATAAGCATTTAATGTATAATGTAAGGCTACCTGCCTGATGAATAAAACCCAAGTCTGATTATTAAAAAAAATTATAATAATCGGGTTTGGGTGGGGGGTGGGGTATAGCTTCAGGTCCACATGCACTGAAACACAAACCCCTTTACTTTAAAGTCATTTTAGAACGAGCATAAAAATCCAGAGTTTTCTTTCTTTTTTTTCTTCTCTCCTTTTCAACATCGTGTCCCTACTTGTATTGCGGGATCTCCGCTGGCTTATGTGGCACAATTTATTTCGCGTTTAATGACAGTGGTTTAAGGAATAAATTCTTCCCTAGCAGATGTTTTAAGCCACCCCCCTATCATCCCCCTCCAGCTTAGCTTACAGAAAGCCTGAAAGACCTTGCGCTAGTCAGCCTGTTCCTCTTTCTAATTGGCGAAGCGCATGGATTATAAACCCGGCGCAGCACGGTTCGTCTAGTGGAGTATTTGACAAGCAGAACGGTGGCCGTGCCTGTCTGTCGGTCTCCATCCTGTTAGTCATGGCTTGGTGCCATTTCCAGTTATATCTCGGCTCGCTTTGGAGCAATGTGTTTCCTTAGCCGATAAGACAACATTAGCCGGCGAATGCAATCTTATCAGCTGTGTATCAGCTGGTTTGTTTACTAGGGCTAGTTTCACATGGGGGAGATCTCCCAGTTTTTTTTTTTCCGTGAACGAAAAAAAGGCTAATTCTTCTTTTTTAAAGAAGATGATCCTCTATAACCTGAGACTACATATTAAAGATTAAGAAGGGAACGTACAAGATAGGATTTTTCGGGCTGGTTACAATAATTTTAGCAAATATTTGAACAAGTGGGCGGGGCTGCTTTGATGTATTATTTGGTAAGAGTATGAACGAAAACAAGCAAATTTGCTATTTGTGTAATAAACACACAGCCAACCAAATGCGAACACCACTATGGTGTGTGTCTTCGTAGGTACAGGTTAATCCCGATGTTTAAGTGTGCGACTATGTCGGCTTTTGTGATGAATTAAATATATAAACATCCTGATCTCATGCAAATGTTACACAAATTTTATCGAAATACAGGATTCTAACTGGATTTCATGCAATTCCTTAGGAAAATTGTCCTCAAGTGCGGTTTGAAAAGGTTATGAAATCCCACCTTCTGCGTTATGATTGGTTACAAGAATTCAGTCTTGTCTTTGATTGGTTAGAAACCTAGATCACGAACCCACGACTTAAATTGTTGTATTTTTAAGCCAGTTTGGCACAATATATACGTATATATATAGTATTACATTTCAGTGTCAAACTAATCAGCATTTAAGTGCCTTCGGTGTTATGATTTTTCACAAGAATTCAGTCTTGTCTATTACTTGTTAGAGACCTTTTTTTTTTTTTTAAATCACAGTTTAAACATGAGCAATTTGGAATTCTGTGATATCTTGCAATAAAAGGACTTTTTAAAAATAATTAATTTCCTAGATTTCCTTTAATCTTTTTTTACATTGTTAAAACACGATTGTTTATTAGGAAACCTATCTACTGTACAGTGTCTTTGAAATATTTGGCCGGTCCTACAGTAGGTGGTGTTTTTCTTGGCACTAAAATTCTCTCATGCCTCATACACTCTCAGAAATAAAGGTAGCACTGGGCACTTGTTAAATATAACTTTTGTAGCCTTATAAAACAGTTTAAGGTATATATATGGACCTGGGGGATTGTTGGAATATCTGTAGGGATGCAAAATGTGATAATAATAAAAAATAAAAAATCACACTGCAATTATCCTGACTCGCTGCGATTGCGATTTAAACGGTGATGGGTAACTATTAAATGTACTGGGGGTTTTTTTGTATTCAAATGTATTTAGCTAGGCTAACAGCAAATAACGACACAAATGATATCATTAAGAAGACGTTGGAGAATCTTTATCGTCTCGTACACTGAAAAAAAATGAACTTGGCTACCTGTTACATGTACTAAAATGTAATATGTGTTTTGTACATAATAATTTCATGTTTCCA
>JAQQZS010000008.1:24589556-24605642 GCA_030068045.1 Platyallabes tihoni | reverse complement strand
TAATCTAGTGTGTGAAAGGTAATCTAGTGTGTGAAATGCTATCTTGTGAGTAAAAGGTAATCTAGTGAGTGAAAGGTAATCTAGTGTGTGAAAGGTAATCGAGTTTGTGAAAGGTAATCTAGTGAGTGAAAGCTAATATAGTGTGTGAAAGGTAATCTAGTGGGTGAAAGGTAATCTAGTGAGTGAAAGGTAATCTAGTGAGTGAAAGGTAATCTAGTGTGTGAAAGGTAATCCACTAAATGCTATGTAGTCTGGCAGGTGGAAGTGAATCTGGAGAATCAAAGCAAATTTTTCAACAAAAGAAATAATTTGAAGAGTTAAAAGTATTTTTTTGCTAATTACCAGAGAGCAGTTTATGTTTTGAAAGGCCTGACTTAAACCTACACGGCGAGTGAAATCTAATCTGGTAAACCAGTGAACTAAAGGAGTTACTGAACACTAACCTAAATAAATTTGAACGTTCCGGGAATTTTCATTCCATGTAAAACATTCACGTACGTATGAAATGCAAACTTGTTTATCATCCACAAGTTACATTTTAGAGTTTATTTTTTTTCCTTTTTCTTTCTGTTCTGAGGAATCAGGTTATATGAATAGATGACGATGTACTGTACTATGGGTGGCTCTCAGGTGGTGGCAGGAGATTTTGAGAAGAATCTCAAAAGAAGTGGGTGGATGGGAAAAAACAACAACAACAACACAAAAGGAACATTCTAAAAGCTCAACCTTGTTGATCAGATTATTTTTCCTCTTTAGTTTACATCAACATTGCCTGGAGCAACAGATAATACAGTCGCCACATTGTACATTCAAAAGAAGCCAAACATTTATCCATTGAGTTCCACAGTTATCATACATGTAAAGGGATGTCTGAGAACAAAAATGCTCTTTCATGACTGAAACTCATGTTTTATACTGAAGCTGAAAAAAAAAAGTTTTTATTGAATGTTGATGAAGTAAATACCCCCCTGCTTCTGCTCCTTCAATACAGCCTTTCAGTCACGGGATTAAACTCAAGCACCGGTTCTTATAACGTCTTAAATAAGCTCTTTTCTCAGACCGCCTTGAGTCCTGGTCTTGGAAGATTGCCTGTCTCATTAGCATATGTTATTAATGGCAACCGAGCAAGCTATGCTAACCCTGTTTTTGTGCATGTAAATGATTTCTAATCAGATGAAAGCTCTATTATAAAGAATGGCTCTCTCCGGGGTCAAAAAAAAAAGAAAAAGAAAAGAAAAGAAGAAGCGATGAAGCTAATGCTCATTTCACAGGAAGATTAATCGAGTCTCCACAGAACCTTTGATACTCCCTTTCCAATTCAGGTGCCCTCCTGCCTGCAGATAAGAACTGCACCAAAGATGAGAGAAGGAGCAGCGTGTGATAAGATAAGGAATCAGCCCCGGGCTGATGATGGCGATTCATTTTCTCCTGTTTTGTGTTTGGAAAGAGGGAGTTGTGTGAGGCATGGAAACTGGATCTTTTGACTAAAAAGTTGCGGTGGGAGGAAGGAGGGGTCGGGAGGTTGGGGGTTGGTGTACTCCGAGCATCTGGCGATGGGATCCGGTTATTGTTTTTAGGGAAGGAAGGCTCCAGCTCCATGGGTCCTTGACCAATTAGTCACTCCAGCATGGAAACAGAATTAGGGTGAAGCTGTTTTGTCCGTTTAGCGGGTAAAAATCTGTTCCGAATGGGAAACGGTTACGCCTTCAGATGTAAGACTTATTAATGTCATTCGCTATTAGCTTAATCGGCATCAGATTACTACGATCGTGCTCATAATGCGTTTTATTTCATCATTAAAAGTTAAACGCTCCTTTAGTTTTAAGCCTTACGTTTGCCAAGACTGTTTTTAATTTAGCATTAAAAAAAAAAAGACCTGCCATGGAATTTGAACACTTGCCATCAGTGCGGAGTTCTCTTTGATTTTTCTTACTTACTTCAGACCACTTAGATCTTTATGACTTGTTCATGAAACCGTGTAATGAATTATGTCACTATACAAGGTTGTGAAACTGAGAACACACGTAGCGATTAGGTTTAGAATGGAAAAGCTGCTAAATGCATTTGACCCACCAAACACGGACCACCTTGTGCAAACATAGCTGACATGTGAGTGTGTGTGACTCTGGGAACGCCGTATTTTTCAAACTTCTTACCTGTTCTTCCAAACCTCAATCAACTCCTCATCTAAATACCAAACGCTCTGTAAGCTGAGTTTGAAATAAACTTCAGAGTAAAGAGCTGCTATATATATATATATATATATATATATATATGTAATTGAAGATTCTACTGTGCAGATGTAGGTGTGTAGAAAGGAATGAGGCCTTGTGCTCAGGTTGTATCAAGTTCCCAACTTCCTGAGGAATGGGAACTGTTGGGCCAAGACATGAACAACAGCTTGGTTGTCCCACCTTGCTGAGCAGCTGCTGTAGAATGGAAAAATAACCAAATAAACAAACCCAATCTGGCAAGAATCTCCCAGTTTCAGCTGTTACAAGCAAAGCACGAAACTGTTAACTAGTGGGAGGTACGGTGTTCTCTTCAGTTCTGCGTTTTTTGTTGTTGTTGGCCTGGTTGTAAAATTTTCTACTAAAATTGGACAGTATCACTAACATGTTGGAATGTTACAAACATCTGATATTTATTTACAACAACATTTGCTCCAATAGAGATCTTTTAGGGTGACCTAGAGCCTCCAGGGATATCTCAAAAGGGATACTGATGGTTTAAAAAGACTTCAAGTCAGTAGAGATAGTTTGGAATGTCTTGGCATCATAGAGGATATTTCAGTTTCATTTGTAACCAGGAGGTTTTTTTTGTAAGGGCTTGGTTCCAACAGATTGTTTGAAATAAACTGAAAGCAAAATGTTGGAATAACTTGGTATCAATAGGGATAGTTCTGGAGGATCTGAAGCTTTTTGGGATAGACAACAGCAGAGACCAACAGGAATAGTTAGGGATTATACAAACCTAAGAGACAATGATTGGACCCAAAGCGGACAGTTTAGGATCATGCAAACTTAGTGTTTGGCAAAACCAAAAGATACGGTTTGGAATTAATTTGGTGAAATAGGACTAAATAGGGAATCTGGGATAGTCTGAGATGTCTTTAACAGAGACATGGTGGTTCAGAATGCCTTGACCTTGATGGAAAGTGTGGTATGTGATTTGAACTTGATAAGTTACTTATACATACCTTGACTTGATAGGCCTAGTTCAGGATGACCTTAACTTGACAGGGATACTTTGGGACGACTTTGACTTGATATTGAATCTTTAAGATGACCATGACTTGATATGGATAGTTGGGGGTTGACTGACTTGATAGAGATTGTTTGGGATGACTTTGACTTGACTGGGATAGTTGAGGGTCGACTTTGACTGATGACCGTGACTTGACTGGGATAGTTGAGGGTCGACTTTGACTGATGACCGTGACTTGACTGGGATAGTTGAGGGTCGACTTTGACTGATGACCGTGACTTGACTGGGATAGTTTGGGATCAGTACGACTTGACTGCAATAGACTTGGATAGTTTGGATGAGTTGGACCCAAAATTGATATTTTGGGAGAACATGATGCCAGTAGATTGTTTGTGATCACTTGAATGCAAACATGATAGTTTTAAAAAGTTGGATTCAGTAGGTATATTTCTCAATGACTGGAACTTGGTCATGCTTTTTATTTACAGTATTTGAACCCAAACCTGATGATTTAGGATTATTTCTTCCCAAATGAGCGACTTGGTTCCAGTAGAAATTTTTTAAGACGACGTATTTTAAGACTTGTTGTATTTTCTTTTCCTGACCCTTAATTAGAGCGAGCATGATTTTGATGATTTCTTTTTGACACCTGACGTTTGACCCCGTGACCCTGTCATTCCAGACAGTTGGTATACCGTGACATTCTAATGTATCGTTTGGAAAAGTGTCATAACACAAACTTATGTCAACAACCTGAATGAGCTGTTATGTCAATCAAAATGTTGCCAAAAAAACATTTTTATGACAGCTAATGCATGTAAATGTTAATGTAGGTTCATGTCAGAGCTTATGAAGGTGCTGTATGGCCTTATGATTACCAATGAGTATAATTATACAGTATAATCAGAACTGTTTTAATTAAAGCATTCTATTAATATTTAGTGTACTATTTACAGAGTCGTATCATTTTATAATGTCTGAAAACTTCTGTCCAATTCCTGGAATCCCACAAATACTCATTAAGTCTAAACGATGTATTTTACACCCTGTCTTTTTAACATGCCCACCAGCGTGCGCACATTTCTCTTGAACACACACACGTTCCTTTAGCCCATTGTGCTATTTGTTACGATGGTGTCTTGTCCATCGTATTTTCTCCAGTGATGTGCATGAAGCTCAGGAAACACGGGTCACGCAACAGATGTGCCTTCAACAAGAGGACGAAACACGCTTCACAACACAGCAAGATCAAACAGAAAGAGTGCCAGGGTTCAGGGTTTTTAAAAAGTACAGTGCAGGAAAGGTGGAGACTGTATGACTCATACGATGATACTGGTATTATATAGAATGATCTGTAAGCCAATTTTAGATGACATTAAATAATACCAGATGATCGTGTCAGTGACTGTAATCACCACTAGGGGGCAGCGAGAGAGTTCATTAACGTGCTGGAAAAGAACAGTGTTTATTTATTATTCTTTGCGATATAACAGTTTTACAATCTCTTTGTGTATCATTTCATTGTCTACTGTTTAATCGGGGAATACACGACACGCTAAATGATGCAGAGCGTTTTAAACAAGCCTGAGGGTAAAGAGAACAATAATTACGTGTCAGTTACATGTCTGGTGAAGCAAAAAAAAAAAAAGGAATTGAGCAATTAATGTATTATTTTCCATTTCATTTAAAGTTCAGGAGCTACAGAAATAGAACATAGATAACAAAGTAATAGAGAAAGATGAGCAGATGTTTAAGGAACAAAACACTCACAAGTGAAAATAGTGACATATGGTATCAGTAATTATTGTCTATTCTTATTTTTTTATTGGTATTTAATAAATTTTTAATGATGTTAATTATTATTAATTACTTGTTTCGTTAAGTCAGTTATCACTTATGTTACGTCCTTTCATCAGCCTCTGTTTTTTTTTTTTCCATTTAAAAAAACCCCAAGCTGGTCACATTATGAATATAATACAGAAAACTAGCAGCTTTACAGCTGACACTGGAGACTCCTTCCGTTCTGTTAAAACTCCTTTAACTGATCAATGCTAGAAATGTAGATCTAGGTACTGGCTAAAATTAATGTACACCTTCGTTTTCCTTAATGATGTTAAGAAAGGTTATTAAAAATGTCAGCTAACTAAAAACAGCTTGTTTGCTAATCTCCTAAATGTTAGCTAGCATGATGTGAACTAGCTGAATGAGTCTCAATCGAGCCAAAATGTCACAATAAATGTCACAGGGCTTGTTCTCGCTGTCTCATATGTTAATGTTTAGATTTGTTTCTTGAAAAAGTCAAAAATGTTCAGCCGAACAACACCTCGAGTAATCCACAGATGCTTAAAAAGTAGAATTTGTAACGTAATTGCACTTTGTCTAAGCAAAAGCATCTCCCTGTTGGTCCCCCAGTCCCCCAGTTTGATCCCGCCCTGAGGCTGATCCCGAGTAACCCTCACACAAGCGCCCACTCATCAGGGAACAAAGGTGAGTGAGCAGGGAAACGCTGACCTGGCAACCCAGCCGATCTGGAACGCCTTTTTTCTCCACATTAGCATTTATCAGAGCTACAAATGAGACCTTGTGTTGTTAATGGGGGTCAAAAGACAATGACATCAGAGACAGGGGAACACCCTGGGGTCTGAGCGCTCGCAGAATACAGAGGTTCTCTTTAGCGCCTGGTCAGGACTTCAATACGAAATGCACAGCAGATGGCTCGGGCTTTCGTCCATCTGAGTCAACCAGGGCCGTGCTCACGTTTTACATTAGTTTGTTTTTGCTGGCTGAAAAAAATCATATTAGTCTATAGTTGAAAAAAAAAAAAAACACAGTCGATGATGAGAACTCTTAGGAGAACAATGTAGGGGAATGTTCCTTTTTCTTTTATATTGGGAACGGTTCTCATCCAGGCAATTCTGTTTGTTCGAATGGCACTGACACAGAATGGACTCTTAAATGTTGTTAGGCTTGTTTGCTAATTACTCTGGGAAGACGTGAATCGATCCCATAATTATTATGAGGAGCATACAAGCACACGTCATACTAACGTATCCCAACGTGCTGAGTTGTGTTTACATGTTGACTCGTGTTGAGAATACACACTCCCACACTACACCTTGTTAAAGGGAGTCCATAAAAAGGGATTAGCTCGCATACTTGATAGAGTTTATAAACGTTACAATAATGTAGGCACTGTTACAGGATCTGTGCATGTACAGCAGAGTGCAAAAGTCTTGCAAATAAATGCTATGCAGCCAGGATGACTTAAAATGAATACATATCTAAATAAATGAATTAATTAATTAAAACCCACAGTTCTTCGAAGACCTTTGACTGTTGCATCTGCTTTTTTTCGGCATGCAAAACCCAGCAGCTTTCTTTTTTTTTTGTCTCAGAAGTGGTCATTTATATTATATGCAGCTTTCTACACATATTTTTCTTGAACTTTTCATTTTGCGGTGGAATGTTTTTGTACTGACTCAATAATGAAGTCATAAAATAAAAAAAATGTAAAAACTATAACAAAGAAATAAAACACACAGGGTGCCCAAGATATTACTATATACTGTATAAGGAACATGTGTAGGTTTATTAAGGTAAATGTTACATATAGTGTTCAACCTCCTCCCTCCTTATAATTTCCACTGTCATAACCTAAAACTGACTTGGACCTAATAGAGAAGTATGAAGCATGGTGGTGGGAGCATCATTTACTGCGTTATGGCATCTTGAACATTTTTTTGGTTTTCTCTCGTTTGCTTTTTTATTAATGATGGAATTAATTTGGTCACATGATCAACCAATGCGTGGTATTTAGAGAACATGCTGGATTTAGTTACGCTCTATGGCCATCTATTTGCACACACTATCTGTTCAGATAATTATAATACCTCTGGGGGCAACCAAACCAACTCATTAGTGAAATGGAGTGAATAAAAAATGGCACTTCTTGTGAATGCGTATGTAAACTACATTATAGGCTACTTGGTGTATGTTGATGTTGAGGTTGCAAGACTTCACAATCCTGAAAAGTTCAATTGGGGTGAATACTTATGGAACTGGACTATGTGGTGGTAATAACCGAGGCTGCTAAAGTTTTTACTGTTGCATTGTTTCATTACTAAAAGCCTGGTTCAATCTGAAGTCAGAAACAGAAAACAGAACACGAGGGCTTAAAAAAAAAATCACGGCTTAGCTGCCAACTTGGCGCGTTCTGATTAATAATACTTCCCGCATGAACGAATGCAAATCTTGTTGGTTTATATTTTGAACGCAGGCTGGAGCCAACACTGAAACACAATCTGAACTTAATGGAATCAAAAAAGAGGTAAAACGATCTGCTTTCTTTTCTTCCTTTTTAACTGACTGCCAAAGTAGCATGTAGCATGTTATGTCTTGTAGCTCTGAGGTAATAACCAGTCGCTATGAGCACACTGGGTGAGCAAGAAGAGTGCTTTTAAGTTAAAGTGTGAATGACACATTAAGTGAGTAACTAAGTAAAAATTTGCTAGCTAAAGTGCTTTTAAAAAGGGTGAAACTAATAACATAATAACAAAAACAGCACACATCGGTTTCAATAAATAAAAATCTAATGCTAATCTAAGCTACCTCACAAGCGCTTCAGCCCCGCTAGCTACTTTAGCTAACATTAGATACTTACAGTACTTTGTTCCATTTTAGTTAGCTTGCTAACAAATTAAAATTGCCGTGGTATAAGAGCAACGAAACACTTCGTAGCATGTTGTTATAGGACAGCGTGTAACTTGGAGGTGGCAGCAGCCTCACCGCTTCATACACTAACCCTAAGCCACACCACCACACCACCCCTTTTAAACATATTATTATTCTTCCTATCACAGCGAGAATGCTCCCAAATGTTCCATCTTTCTGCTTTCATGTTCTACCAGTCAAGATAAAGTTATAAACAGGAACCTTTTATCCTTCATGCCTACAGTTTTTAGCAGGAGCAGCGATAAAAATAGAAACATAGAACAAAAAAGGTTCCTCAGAAACAGGATGTTTGGATTGGAGAGGTCAGGATGAGACAATGCTGTACGCGCAACGTGACGATTCCTGGAAAACTGCCATCGCAGAGGATCCCTCGTGGCTGCGTGCTGCTGAAACGCCAGATATGAAGAGATTATGGAGGTTGTGCGGTGCTCGAAAGAGGCCATTTCCTGTCTGTACCGTGCGTTTTGGCTTTCTGGAAAGTTCAGCATCCTGCTTAACTGATAAAATGTCATAATAGCAAACACGCATATGTTAACGTTTGGGTCTATCTTTAGAGATGGAGGATGGGTCACTTTCAGCTGATGTTAATGATTCACGGAAGTAAATATAGCAACAAATGGTTTTGTGAGGTTAAGCTACATTTGTGTCATTTAGGACATTTGTATAATGTCGAAAGTGGAAATTTGTTTCATGTTGAATGTTGATGAGCTGTAGACGTTGATCAAGTTTCAGGATTTAGAACAGTTCCATAAAAGCAAACACAACTCGCACCAACATGCACCAAGTGAAGTTTACAGATTTCCGCCGTTTTCCGAGTCTAATTTGCCAATTCCCGATTTTTTTTCTTTTGAAGAACTAATACACAGCATACACAAATATTATTGCAACCTTTTAAACGTTCATAATAAAACACAGACTATAAAATTACCTTTACATCACCTGATCAAGCATGCATCTTAGAAACACATAAAAAAGTGTTGCTACAAAGGCTAGTCACTAGCTACTAGCTACATACCTAATGCAATTCATTGTTAATGAAGTCATCGTTAGCGTTTTTTTCTCTACATTTCCTAGAGTCAAGAATCAAGATAGATGGTCTTTATTTGTTTAATTCATGCCAGGCTTCATTATAGGTTAAAGTTTTCTTTAATTATACGCTGAAGCACTCACACAAGAAAATAAATTTTGCCTGGACGTCCAGCTACTTCTGAAAAAAATAATTAATATCATTTGTTTTTTCTTCTGGATTTGAATTAATAGTTGTACAACATGAACCTCGTCTTATTTATGTTATGTTATCTACGGAAAACCCGGTCATGTCTAAAATCGCTTTTATTTCAGTTTCAAGGGACGAGAAACACGGACCAAGGAAGCGGTTCCCAAAGAGAAACTAGGCAAAACTAAGCATTTTATTAGGACAAAAGTAATGGCACTCTATAAAAGAAGGGAGCGTTTGTGTGACGAGGTAGAAGTTGAGCTGCAGTAGCTGAGCTGCGCTATTGGACGATTTTGTGCATTACAGTATGTACTTGGAATTGTTTAGTCATCTTTTTGTCGTATGCCTTGATATAGAGTTTTGTAGGTGTGGCTAAATGTAAATCAGCTATGATTTTACTGTTGGAAAATAAATGGCTGGTTTTTATCAACATATCTAAACAGTTAACAGTTAAAAACAACATCAGCAGCACCAAAATGTCATAGCAAACAACTGGCAATTTTCTGTAAAATTACTCACTTTAAAGGGACCCCTGTGTAATCTGGAACCATTGAGGGTTCTACTGACTACACTCAAATAAGAGAACTTTACAGATCTATATAGAGGCCTTTAAGAAGAAACTGAAGAACTTGTAAAAGCAGGTAAAACAAATGTTGTGTTAATGAATAAATATGGTGCGGTAGGATAAAAGGGGTAAATCTAGAACACTTAAGGGGTTCTAAGGCGGGGAACGAGGGACTCTGTCTGAAAAAAATCTAGGGATCATGATTTTGGGAAACTTGCATACTTGCTCAAACAACCATAAAAACATATAATGGAAAGAAAAAGTCTTTTGAGGTCGAGCTTTTTATATGATGAAGGGACAAACCTAGTACTATTAAGGGATCTGCACTGGTTTTCCATGTCAAAAACAATGACAAGTAGAACTTCTGTAGGAGGAGAATAACTTTCAACTAGGCTGAGATTGAGGAAATATAGAAAATACTATTACAAGACAACATTACATCATGTGGAACATTCATTATGAGAGAAAACAAAAAGTATACAACCATAATAATATATCAGTGATCCGTATTTCTGACTAGTTATAATCTTTTTGGCTGGTTATAGTATAATAGACGGTTTTCCATATCGTTCCCCTGCAGACTGAGAGCCAGTTTGGACGACCTCCAGTAAGGGAGTGAAGAAAACACAAAGCTTGTTGCTGTTGAGCTCTAAAAGAAAGAGAGAGAAAAGCGAGCAGAAGAACGTGTGTGCGTGTGTGTAAGTGTGTGTGTGCGTATGTTTGCACGCTTGTGCGTGTGTGAGATTTTCGCTGTGCGCCACTTCCTCTCTTGACATACGGCATTACTCAGCTCACACTTACTCGCTTACTGTAAAAACTCAGAGAAAGCAAAATACAAGGCGAAGGCGCAGTGTATGGGAAAGAGCGTCCGTGTGCGTCTGTGTGTGTGTGTCAGCGTGCGCTCCAGCGTGTGTGTGCCTGTATCGGGTGTGTTCGGTGGGTGTGAGTGTGTGTGTGTGTGTGTGAGTGTGTCGTGTCGTGTGTGTGTGGTAGATTTCGTCCTGTTGGACGTTGTACCTATCAGGAGCAAAAGGCAGGGCCGAACGAAAGGAAAAGCAGCTCTTCTTAACGCTGGACAGGGTGAGTTTGTGAGTCTTTACACACCACACACACACACACACACACACACATACACACAGAAACAGAGACAGGCCATTAACAGGACGTTCTAGAGCTACATTTGTTACAGGGTAGTCAGTTGTGTGAATGTCATGCAGATGATTTGGCCTGAATGTTGCGAAAGAGGAAAAGTTAGCGGGTCGAGAGCAAATTCAATAAAAAATCCGTATTTTATGTTTTTTTTAATCAAAGTGAGATCTAGAAGCGTTATAAACTCCCTCAGAGGATAAACTTATCAGTAGTTGAAGAACATGTGTATTTGAATTTTTTCCTGTCACCTTTTAGAAAAAGAAGTCAAAGTCAACCTTTTTTTTTTTTTTTTGGACTTGAGCTTCTCTTGAGATTCAGCTGAACATCTGCTTGGACAGTTTACCCTGAGATCCTGAAGCTTGTTTGTTAACTCCTCATTTTCAGTTCTGTTTTCTGAACTGCTCAGCTTGGTGGCCGTTTCTGACTCCGCCCCCTTTAAAATAGTAATAATATATCAGTCTCAGTAATATATAATAATAATTATAAAAAAAAATTAACATTTTGTGTAATTGTTCAAGTATTTTTTATTTCTGATGCTTTTTTTGATTCTTTAATTTGTTAGATTTCATAAAGTCATCAACTTTGGCCCCTCCCCCTTTTACAATTTTTGCTATAAAAACAGAACATTTTATTTTAAGTCACATATAATGTCTTATTAAAAATAATCTTTATGTGAGCAATTCTTAAGAATATTAATAACATTATAATATTGATACTATTTAATAATAATTATTTAAAAATTTTAGCCAGGGTTCTTGAGATGCTTGGCCTCTGACACCTCTCTTTGTTATATATTTTTTTACTTTTACTAATAGAAATAAAATATTAATGTAATACAAGGGAAAAAACATTCATCTACATTAATATTAACAAATTAATATTGTTAAATTGTACATGTTACTTTCGTTTAACAAAAAATCATGAAATCCTTCAAATTACTATAAGAATTATCTAATAATGACAAAGTTTATTTTATGTGGCAGCTTTTTCACTTCCAACATCACTTACAGTTAAACGTGGAAAATTACAAGTGCATATAATAACCATTAATTATTACATATAAACTTGAAAATGTATTATTTGTTGCTAAGAAATAAACAAGTGCTGTGTCCTGTGTCACTGTCCATTATAAAAATAAAGTGAACTGAAGTTGCCGTCTCGCAATACTGCCAGGATCCTACACACACATACACACATTTTATACGCCGCCACTTTGAAGGAAATCTCAACAAAGGATCTCATAACTGACCAATCCCCAAGCCCCGCCTTATTTTCCATACCGTCCAATCACGGTTCAGGAAATGTTTCCTGCCTCAGGCGTTAAGTGAATATATTTTGAATTTAACACCAGTGCAGAAATGGTCAAACCGTCCCATGTTGTACAGGTTGTGTTGTTTTCTACTCGGTTTGAAGGACGTGTATGAGGGAGTCGCATGTAAAACGTTGGCTAACTGGAGGTGAATAGAGATTAGCTAAACTAGTTCTCATTCTGGTTGTGCAGGAAGGTTTAGCAAACTAGACAGAACTAACATTAACAAGTCGTTCTGAGAGTCCAGGCAGTTCGCGCCTTTACAGCAGTGAAACACTGAAATTTCAGTTTGAATAGTTTTCTATAACAGCGACTCTGAAACTCGTGCAGCTGTGAACTGTGAACACGCCTGTTTATGACTTTTATACTCTGATGGAACTGTACGCTCATGAACGCTCCTCATTAACTGTAGTTTTCTATAGAGAGACTGAAAGTGTATTTAACGTTTCAGAAAGGAGTCTCCAGTTTCACTGCTTTTGAGCAACATCATGCCATTTCATCGTTAAAAGTATGTACACTAGTTTGCTAACGGTTCGATGTTTCAATAAACGAACCTAACACGCCGATCTGTAATAAACTCCACTTCGTAATCGGCGACAAACTGCCGCAGTAACAGTCGACCGTCCTCGACTGTTTTCCCTTCCTGTTGATAAAACGTGAATCAGAACTCGGCGGCAGATTCGCAGTCTGACCTTTGAGTCGCTTCTCAGAGTTAACATTTGCATGATGAGACGTTTATACACAAACAGGCAACAACAACACAAAGACTGAGCGTGAAACTTCATTACGTGGCCTGTGAGTGTTTTTCAAGGGGACCTCAGTGTGTAAATGTCACCGGCGCATAAGCGGAACACCGGTTTTTCAGCGTTTTGAGATGACTTCCTGAATTCTGATACTGAACTTCCTCTTATAAGCTTCATTAGAGAGGATGCTCGTTTCCTGGTTATAGAGTTTTCCATTTTTTTTTTTTTTTTTGTGCGGTTTAATGTCGATATTTTTTTGCATCGCGATTCTGTCTATAAAGTGGAAGTGAGCCTGAAAGCAAAAGTTGGGTGCGTTAAGAAATAAAGGCTGGATGTCAAGAGCCGTTTAGTGAAACTACAGATTAAGCAGCAGTAGCATTTGGAAACTACGTGTGACCTAATTCATTAGACTTAAAGGATAAATGATCATCGCCTGGTCGGGTACCGTAGCGCTTGGTATACGACAAGGTATATTTCCTTTGATATTTTTTATTCTTGTAACGTGCACATCTTCTGGAGGCTTCCATGTTTCCCGGTTCTCCCTCACCGAGGACCTGAAAGTCAGCTCACGGTTTCAAATCCATCTCTTTAAGTGGAAGTGGGACTTTTGATTCTGGGACGTTTGCAGTTTTGCTATTAGACGACTTTTGTGGTCAAGATGTGAAAATGTAAGCTTGTGTCTTTCAACAGAGGCGGGAATTATCGTGTAGATCTGGCAACCCCAACTCTTGTACCTTGGACAAACTCATAGAAGCAGCTTGTTAAAGCTGCTGTTATCTTATAAATATCATTTTGCAAAACAGGAAGTAAATTAAACTGGCTCAGTGTGGCGCTAATATGGTTAAAAAGTGCAATCAGGAAGTGTGTGTGTGTGTGTGTGTGTGTGTGAGAGAGAGAGAGAGAGAGAGAGAGAGGCCCACATCACACATAGAGTGCTGTCTGTGGTCATACATAACCACATACACACACACAGACACACATACATACACACATACACACACCACCTGTATAACCGACATCCTCAACAAATTTCAGTTTAAGGTAAAGAACAAGCATGTCTTGTTTCTGTTTTTTTGTTTCTTCATTTTGTTTAAATGATCATGAATTTGTGTTCTCTGTAATCTTATTGCTTATTTTTCTTAAGATCTTAACACTTTCACTTCTTCCTTAAAGCTGCAATCGTTACGAAAGTGCTGTTCTCATTCCGGCTGTGCGTTTAAAAAAAAATAAAGAAAAAAAAAGGCCTCCACGGTCGTTATTATTCATCGTGCCTCTTACAAAGCGTGTGATTCTAAAAACGAACCTCATCCTTGCTGCGTCTCAGCGTGAACTCTATAGTTCTGTCTCAGGGGCCCGACTACAAGACCAGGAGGAGGAGGAGGAGGAGGAGGAGGACCTACTTCTTCCTCCTCTTCTTCCTATGGAGTAAAAAACAGCATCCATAAATGGCTGCAGTGAGACAGACGCTCCTGCGGATCATATAAGGGCCGTGGAAGTTTGTAGACCAAACGAAAAAGTGTGTGTAAAGTCGAACGCACACTCAGTGAAGCTGCGCAGACCAACCTGGTTTCACTTCATGTTCAGACATTTAATGAGTAAAGAAGACATTTATTCCCATCCTCTCAACTCGTCAGGGAAGGAAAGGGATTTTTTCCCGCAGGTTCACCGTTGCCTGGTCAGGGGGTCATTACTGGATCTCCAAAGTAACATGGACAACATTGGACATGCTTGTCTTTATACTCTAGAGCAGTACACTCTCAAGGGGGAGGGGACTTTGTTATTACTCAGATAGCACTACAAGCTTTCGAAATGTCTACTAAAAAGTAAATATACGCATGAGAACAGCATAAGGGTCCTCGTTAAATGACCGCCGTCTTCTCACTAATACAATCCTAATTGATTTAATGCTAATACATTGCAAGTTAGGTTTTGAGATCATATTTTATGATGTAAATTGGATTTTAATTTCATTATATTAGTGTTAGTAAGGAT
This sequence comes from Platyallabes tihoni, assembly GCA_030068045.1. Lineage (NCBI taxonomy): Eukaryota > Metazoa > Chordata > Actinopteri > Siluriformes > Clariidae > Platyallabes > Platyallabes tihoni. The sequence goes on along the minus strand of JAQQZS010000008.1, from coordinate 24,590,730 downwards.
GAGCGCTGATTGTGTGCTTTAAAGCTTGTACTTGAGGGTGTAGCTGCTAAGAAGGAAGGTTTGCTAGCGTTAAGTGTTGCTAGCGTCTGTTCAGTTTGCTGCAGGGACGATGAACTCTTGTCTTTTTGTAAGTATAAGTTTAAAGTAGTAGAGCTTTCTTGTTTGTCTGATCTTATACAAAAAAAAGGATATTTTGTTTCCCCCTCAGAATCTTGGCACTGATCGTTTTTTAAACACCCTGCACTCTTGTTGCAAAACTTCTTCTTCTTCTTGATGATTATGATGATGATGATGTGGATTTAATTTAGAGGACGGCAATAAAAGGAGACATTATATCACTGAAGTCTTTTCTAAAGATGTTTTCTTCTAGAAATGCAATGCAGAAGTGCATGGGAATAACGAGTTACTCATAAAATGCAGGACTTTTGTCATACATTAGCAATTAGAGGCCGTGACTCTGTCCCACATGTCACTACTACGTCTCTGCTTCCTGATTGTAGTTCAGCATGATCTCTGTGGTGAGGTGGGTGATGTGACAAAAATATCATTCACCACTCAGGTTGGCTATAAAAGTAAAAGTGTACAGATGGGGGAAGCAAGGGAAAATCTAGAAGTACAAATGTCCCACTTTAAAAAAAAAAAAAAAAAAAAAAGTCAACTAGAAAATTCTATGTAGTAAAAAAAAAAAAAACAAATCTAATAATTTTTTGTTTAATGATACTTGTCTTTGATTTTGAAACAATTTAAAATTTGAGAGTTTATGCTTTTATTTAATGAGTACAAAATGCGCTGAAAAGGAGGGAAAAAATAGAAATCTGTAAGTAGGTTAAATATTCATGAAAACTATTTAATGATGTAAAAAGGAAAGAAAGGTATATAAAGAAAAAGAAATATCACTATATAACAATTTATTAACAATTAATTTGTAATATATATATATATATATATTAATTACAGCCAAAAAATGGATGTCTGGAAAGCAGAAAAAGTATAATACGAGTAAAATAATAATAATAATAATAATAATAATAGTATAATATATAGAGATAATATTCATTCATTCATTCATTCATTCATTCATTTTCTATACCGCTTACTCCTGTGTTCAGGGTCGCGGGGGACCTGGAGCCTATCCCAGGAGACTTCGGGCACTAGGCGGGGTACACCCTGGACA
>JAQQZS010000008.1:24558995-24589456 GCA_030068045.1 Platyallabes tihoni | reverse complement strand
ATGCACACAGAGACGGGAATCGAGCCTGGCCGGGGAATCGAACCCGGACCCTGGAGGTGCAAGGCGACAGTGCTAACTAGAGATAATATAAAGATAATAAAAATGTAAAGATAACAAATACAGATATAAATAATGAAGTTATATATAATTTATGCGTCTAGAATTTTATTATTTGATATTAAAATTTTAACTTTTTTAAAATATAAATGTAAAATCTCCTTGAATAGTAAAATGTGTACTAAGAGACTACAGGCACACATTTTAAATAAGTGCAACTCGGTAAACTAATAGGAAATGAAAAAAGAAATAAGATACAACTCAAAGTATTGATTACAACCAGTTTCATTCTTTTGTGTAGATTTTTATTGTATATTATTTTATCTATTTAATGAATTATCATTAATATTATTTAAACTAACAAAAACTGTTAGATCTTAGAAAAGTGCAGGAAAAGCTTTAGCACAGTATTGATATAAAGAAATGAACCTTGACTTCAGATCTCACGCATGTCCATGTGTACTCAACATCACAACCAGTGTAGATGTTTACCAGCTCGAATGTTTCTCCAAGTTCCTCATGGACCTGAGAAGGTCTTTAAAGAAGTTGCGCTTTTGTACTAATTGCTTCTGCAGGACGATTACAGAAGCTCTAGCTCGGCTAGCTCTGTGCTCATCAGGGGTGCGACAGAGCAGGGCTTCAGCGCCGAGCAAACGAGTGTGATAAAGGAGAGGAGAGGAAAGAAAAGAAAAGAAAGGAGGGATGGGGATGGGGCATGGGGGCGAGTGGTGTCTGATGTGGACTAGAGGAGAAGTCCTCTTTTGGATTAGTGTGAGCTCCTTGGCAATCTGCATGTGAATGAGCGTGAACAGCTTTAGCCGTTAACCCCCTCCTTCTCTCTCTTTCTCTCTCTCTCACACTCAAACACTTATACTCAGAGAGAGAGGGAGAGAGAGAGAGAGAGAGGTTCATTAGCACACAGACTTAACACTCAGTGCACCTTCTTGGAGCAGGACGCTGAAGTTTTTTTTGTGCAGCAACCAGAAGAGAAAAAGTTCAGGAGATAGCGAGTGTGTGTCGTGTCTGTGGTGTGTGTGTGTGTGTGTGTGTGGTGTGGGTTATTTTTCTTTGTCGAGTTGCAAGGAGTGGATTTGTGAATGAGAGAAGGTAAGAATCTGCTATCCTGTGAGATTGTTCTCTGGGGTTTTGCTTATGACTGAGCATGCTGATAACAATGCAGCAACACACACACACACACACACAGTCAGGGAGAGTTTTATTGTTTTTCTCTTGTGTAGTACTTTGCAGAAGCAGATTTTATTCTTCTTTGAGAGTAGTAAACATTGCTAGCTTTCATGCTGAGCATTCTGGGTAGTTTCCTCTGTCTATCTTACAATCAGACGCAGTTCATTCATGGGAAATGGACTAAAACTCAGCAGTAAACCAGCAGGAAGGATAAACACGTTTCTGAGTCATTAGAGACTCTGTTTATTGCTTGTATAAAAAAAGGAGTTTATTTGGCTGTGATTAAATCAACAGGACGCATAAATTATTTAATCTTGGCGCAGATTATATCATTAGTGTTGTTTTGAGGGGAAATCGAGTTAAAAAGTGTGCAAGTTTTGACCAAATCTGAATACAACATACAGGAAGTTTTGCAGCTCGTGTAGAAATGTGTCCTTTTTTGCACCAGGTTTGAATTTGTCCTCTGCAGAACTTGAGCAAAGACCGTTTGTCCTTTAAGGAACTTTTACCCCCTAGAGTGTAGGACTGAATTAGCATAAAAAGTCCCCTTAGCATAGCAAAAGAAAGAGTGAGAATTCAACAGAATTGGCTTCCATTCTTTGTAGTCGGAGGAGCATGACTCTCCGAGCTAGTTCAATTCAGTGAGGTTTTCTCTGATAAACGCATTTAACAATGTACATTGTCATGAAGCAGCTTTACAGAAGTCTAGATGTCGATGTAGAACGCTAATTAGGAAACCTGGAATGACACTGGATAAAAAAAAATGGATAGCAGACACCACTTTTAAAACATTACTGTATACAAATGTTCAAACAGTAGTCTCAATGCTGTTAGCTCTCTAGCTGACTTAACCTTGAAGTGTAAAGTTGGAACGTGGAATTGCATCATTTACATTTTCCATGCGTTCATGCTACATAGTGTGCATTTTTGTGCCAGAAGCATTCTAGCTAGCTAACATCCTCATTAAAACAGAGACATGTATAGTCATTTTTAGAAGTATGTTAATGAATTTACACTGAATACTTGTTTATATATTAAATTATCAGCTTGATTTTGTTGCATTTGAAAAAAAGTTTGTACTGTGTAATTTCTGACCTTTGATCCAGAAGACGTATCAGAATTCCTAATGAGAAACTTGGCACAATCTATTTAACTCTGTGTTCAGCAAGTGACGTCAAATCCGCGTGGCTACTCTCGATATCAGCAGTTATTCATAAACTCCTGCAACAATAACAAAAATCCAATTTCCTTGAAATTTAAATTATTTGAATATTTGTTTTTTTTGCTTGTGTGTGTGTTGAGGGTGGGGAGGGGGGTTGTTTTTTTGTTTTGTTTTTTTGCGCAGTGAAGTCACACCAACATGGCAAGAAGAAGTTAAACAAAGGAGTGCCTGTTACCTTTAAACTGATTACACTGTATACAAGAATTTCCTTTGAATCAATAACTGTGTATTTATTTGTTTGCTGTCTATAACAGTGACTATACAGGTTAACATTTTGAAGAGGTAAAGCTTGTTACAGTTCGTTGGTTAGCTTGTTGCTAACAAAAGACAAACTTAGACGCAGCATATGTCTTTTTTTTTTACTTTAGTTAAATGCAGCACAAGTATAAGCAGATTGTGAATACAAGTCCTTGGATACACATGAAAATTTTGAGACCTAAGCAGTTTTAAGAAGTGGAAATCTTTAGAGAATCCATGTTGGACCGTCCACACCTGGAGGAGCAGAAGCAGAACATCAGGAAGAGACGTAAATAAAACTTGTAACTTCCAGACCTCTGACTCAGAAAAGCCAAATAAACTTAAAATTTCCAATCTTAACTTGGAAATTTTTACACAGAAAGTCGGCATGGCGTCCTCATCCACGAGTTCTATTAGCACGCACTGTCAACATTAAGTAAAGTACAGCTTCCGTATAATAATAGTGTTTACTTCAGCTCTATCAGCATGACCAAAGAGTAGTTGATTATATTTGAAAATTATAGATCTACAAACAAAGTTTGCTCTTTTGAGCAAAATTAACATTCAATAACTTAAATAGACTAGCTTGTTAGGATGCTAAGAAAGGATGTCCATGTTTTTTTTTTTTTTTTTTTGTAGTTTTAAATGTTCCAAGATATAAATACTATGTAGTTCCAAGATTCCGACAAAAGCTAGTGATCAGATGACTGTGAGTAAGGCTGTGTTTGAGCATTTAAGCTAGAAAACACTACATTTTCTGCTTCTTGGATTGTATTCTCTCTAGAAAAGAAAGTTAACTTTGAATAAAAGTGTTAACATAAACAACCAGGTTTGATATGAAGTTTACAGTTCGGTCTTGGAGGCGTAGTAAATGCCTGTGAGTCCATACTTCATTTTAATGTTCTGTTTATGTACTGAACTGTAAAACAGGGACAAGTCAAGCCGACTGCCACTTGTAAATTATATGGCCCTGTATCATCAAGGTTGCTTCTTTGAGTCTAATAAAAAGGTTTATTTAAAGTTCCCCTACGACTGGTGCTATCAGACAAGGTAGAAACTCCAGATAGCAGGTGGACTTTGATTAAAAAAAAACAACAACAACACTAAAAACAACCAAATTAAAATAACTCTTCATATTTTGAATAAGAATTATATTTTTACCATGGTCATGTGGGGTCATGTGGGGTAAATAGAGTGACTTCTAGGTGGGTGTGTGAGAGAGGACCAAAAAGCTTTAAAGTTCCTTACAATGACACTATTGTGTTACACATCCTCACAATCACTGGGTCCTCACTAAACAAATACTGTTAGTATTATTATTATTATTATTATTATTATTGTAATGTAATAGTTACTAAGATTAAGTGTAGGGTCTGATTTAGATGTAGAAATGAATATGTTAATTATTTCTACATTGTATTATAATTAATTTAAATCAATGGAAGAACCTCATACGAGTATGTGTGTGTGAGACAACTACATTAATTTTAGCCTTTGTAGCTTTTGTTTGTATTTGAGGTGGTAAGTTACCATTTGAGGTGGTAAGTTGCTGTTCCTCTATAATCCTACAGGTGTCGTGCTCCAAGCTATTTATATATTGGCAGGAAGCACAGCGTCCTGTGTGGTAGAGCGAATGATTTGCTGATTAAATTCACAACACTTACAGAATCGCAAGGCAAATAGGCACTATCGGCACGTAGTTACCGTGAGAGTATCGTATCGGGTGATCCCTGATGATTCACAAAGGTGATTTTTATTTTTATTTAACGTTTGTCATAAAAAGGTATTTCAAATACAAATATCAAATGAAGCCAGAATGATGGATAATCAGGTTATTAATCAAATAGCAGCCATATTCGTTGCATTTGTTCATGTCTTCCCTTTATACAGAATACAGAATACAGAAAAAAAAATACAGAATTTTTTTTACTTCTGATGGTGAAATGGGTCCGATCCGACGATGAGGGGTTAAACATCCATTTCATTAACTTTCTGAGCTAACATTACCATTTAATAATAACATTAATGCTAGTTAAAATTATTTTTTACGTCTTTGCGAACGCAGCTACTTTGAGTTTCGGGTAGTTTCCCAGATGTACACAAAGAGTTCGGGGGAGTGCTCTCGCTCTATTTGTCAGTGTACGTTTTGTCATCCTCATGGCATGTGTATGATTTGTGTCAGTCCTCGGAAAACAGAGCGACCGGCGGCTGATTAAACACAGACACAGGCCTGCACTTCTTCGCCTCCAGTGTTCACTTTACTCTTTAATTGCGTTTTTTTTTTGTGCACTCGTTCACGTCGTGTCAGTCTGTTTGTCTTTCTCATGCGTCTGGAATACAAGGCCATCCCTTTGTTCCCACAACCCAGTCTGTTTGAGACGGTCCATGTTTGTCCACGTCTCTTCTTTGTTTTGGTTTTTTCTATATTGCTGACAGGCCACATTCTCCATCTCTTTCTTTTTCCCTCTATTGTGATTCATTATGACACTGTACTAACTAATGCAAATCTGAAACTATATTCAAATGAAAAAGTGTCTATTTATCTGCCCCATAATACTAACTTGAGATTATTGAGGCATTTTTGTGGGTTTCTTTTCTTATTTATGTGACAAGCTAATAAGTATAAAATAAATAGATTCTTCACGGCCGCAATTCTTTTAGCATCATGACATGATGTCTGAGTGAAGAGTATATTTGAGCAGCTGAGACTTTGGTTTTATCTAGCACTATGTGGTAGATACATGCACAATGCACAATCTTTTTTTTTTTTTTTTTTTTTCTGTAAGACTGCACCTCTGATGAGAAATGGTTGGTGTAATAACAGGTTATTTGCTCCACTTCCCACACTTTTGCCTAATGCATGTTAAGGTTATTCGGAAATCCTCGGCATAAGTCGGTAAACTGGTAATATATGGCCGTACCCTGCCTTTGAAGGCTATCTGAAACTGGTTTTAAACCTGTACATTTATAGATGCAGACTTGTGATCAGTGTAGGCAGGAAGCTATCAGGGCAGCTACTGTCGGCACTCTTGCTACCCAGACAAGAACTCATTCATCTTCAGTAAGCGCTTAATCTTGCTCAGGGTTGCTGTGGATCCTATCCTGAATCTCAACATGGACAGAAAATTCAGCATGGGTACTTATTTACAGCATCTGTGATATCTCTACAGCAAACTCTAGCTTGCAGGTTGTTTCCTGTTTTTCAGCTTGACTGAACTTGATGCTTAATCTGACTCTCTATTTCCTGAGGCGTATTACAAAACGCCTTACACACCACTATATCTTAATGCGCGACTCGCTATGCGTGAAGTCACTTTGAATCTGCAGGCTTTGCATTAGCTAGAACCCTCACAATCCAAAACATAAAGAAGACCAGGGATGCATGAGCAGGCCCCGAGTGCACAGCATGAGTAGGAGTATTATCAAGGAAGTCAACAACATCCTCGCTTCCTCGCTGCCTCAGGCACAAACACGTCAACACTCTTCCACCGTAACGCGTTTCTCAGACCATTTAACGAGCGATGGGTTTGTGCCTGGAGGTAGACAATTGCGATACAGCAGATAATCAACATGTTTGGAGACTGACACTTTATTTTTGCACTGGAGATTCCACAGACTGTTACCCAAGCGCTTTCCTGATTTCTTAGTGGTGCTTCACTTCCGATGCCAACATCATCAGTGAATCATCACGAAAATACTGTGTCAGACTTAAAGCCTGCCAGCTTTACACGACTGTTACTGATTAGTTTGGGCGAATGTTGATCACCATCAAGTCGTACAGTTAGTTCACACAAATGCACAGCTGATTTGCATATAGCCACACCCTTAACCTTGTTATCGATGCTTTTAGACAGAGACTCAGTAGCCACGGGTGATTCCTGGAAGCTTGTCAGATCATCCTACACATCCTGTGGTGCTTCAATACACGTATGCACTAACGCACAGCTACACAGCTTGAAAGTAAGCTAAAGGCCAGCTGTAATCTGAGGTCATGCTGGTTTCGTGGCTCGCATTAAAGCTTGAAGGTTTACACCATATGAGACCACATTGTCATTTTAAAGAATCTTCTGTCGCATATTATATGAGCACCCTGCCGGAATGCCACGGGGGTAAGGTGACATAACTAAGGATTTGTTTCGGACAGCTTTAGCATGCTGACTTTCTTCTTAGCAGGTTCTTAGCGGGATGACGGTTCCCTTTGCTAATCCTCTTAGCACGCCAGGGCGTCTTAAGATAGACTTTTTGCTCCAGACAAATTTTAGTGTGCTGTTGTGCTAAAGTGGTTCTTTATTCCTTAAAAAACATTATTTCTTTCTTTGGTGCTAGCGATGTATGCCTTTAAGAAAACCTTATTTCTCAGACTCATGCTCATGATATCATTCTCAACCTCAGATGTCCTGATAGTCCTCTTACCAGACTGAACAGTTTTCTTGCGCATCAACACACTTTTACTTTTTTGCCCCCCCCCCGGTGACGGCTAAGTCGGTATCGCTGCCCGACTGTCTTTCATGGCTCAGACGTTGAGCTCTCAAGAGTGAACTCTGTTCTATAAAGTCAGAACAGAGTCAGAACAAAGTCTCTCAAGTGCACTCAATCGGACTAAACAAACTAAAGCTCAAACTGCAGAAAATGTTTTTTCATTGATTCCTGCTGGCTTTCTGTGCAAAGTTCACCGGGTATAGCAGATGATTTTTATGCTAGCCCCAAGAGATATGTGCAAAGTGCAACTCAGCCGGAGACAAGTGAGCGCTCTACGGTCCTAAAACATTCTGCTGTGAGATTGCTATGAGCATGACTTATGCTAATTCTACATTATGACCTTATAACTTCATAGGGTTTAAAAGTAATGTGAACTGCTGAACTCTGCTAGGACATGATTAGTTGAGTCACAGCTTCCTGTTAGTGATGAACAATTGATTTCCAGAATGATGTGAAAAAGTTTCGGCACCCATGGGGTAACAGTTTACTTACTTTTAGCATATTTAGCATTATTGGGAAGGTTCCTCTGTCCAACTGTATTTTATTGCTAATTACAATGATTAGCATTTTACCATATCTGCTTTTAGTGTCCAAAAAAGTTTTTTTTTTAATTAGTAACCCCATGTAATAGTATTTGCTGAGGTGCAGCATCTCCTTTTCAGCTTTTGCTAAAATTTTGTATACCATTGTATAAAACTGGTACAAAACCAAAACTTTATGGACACAGCTAGCATTCTAACTAACTAGCTAAGATTATGCTAATGTTAAATTTAGTTTGGATAGCCACCGAGTGGCGCCGTGGTAAAGTGCTCACCCTATCATCCGGAGATCGCTGGTTCGAACCCCGGGTGATGCTGTTACCTCTCACAGCCGGAGGCCTAGAGAGAGCTGATTGGCCGAGCTCTCTCGGGGGGGGGATGACGGCTCTACAAGCCAATCAGTGTGGTACGCCGCCCCCAACGGCCCTCCCGACTGAGTGGCAGTAGAGGCTTAATGTGTGCGCCCCCTAGTGACTAGGAGGAATTGGACACGACTAAATTAGGGGAGAAAATCTGGAGAAAAAAAAACTTCTGAAAAAAGAGGGGCTAAATAAAAAAAATAATGATAATTTTGTTTGGATAGAGCTAAATAAATCACTGAGATAATAAAAACACAAAATTCCATGTTGTTTCTATTTGTGATTAATACAAATGAAAACAAAGCTAATTTATTAGCACCTAACTAGCTGACTAGTGGAACATGAACACTGAACTGGGTTTCTTTACCAAGTAGCATCAGTTAGAGAAGATTCTATGTACCTATGTCACTAAACATTATGCTTATGTTTTAATGTGCTTTTAAAGGCTAGACGTTATGCTAACATATTACGTCTTGCCTCCTATTTCAGAGACGGTGCAGGAGCTGGACCTGGAGCTGGAGCAGCCCGTCCGGATGGAGGAGGAGACGGGGGTAGAGCTTCAGGTGGAGGAGGAACATGAGGTTAAGAAGGAGAGCCCTTGCGTTGTTGGGCCCAACACGCAGGGCGTCATCAGAGGCGGTGACCTCTTCGGCTACGTAGGCATCGAGGCCGTACTCGAGCAGATGAAACGCAAGACCATGAAGTCTGCCTTTGAGTTCAACATCATGGTGGTCGGTAAGTTTTCATGTAAAAACGAGCCAAGTGGATTTTTGCCAGGAAATTACTTCAAATGCAAATCCTATATTATGACCTCATAACTGTTATTTACATGAAGGTCATGAAGGAAATGTCGATGACTTTGATTGCAATCATGGACAAAACAACTCAAGATCTTTACACTTGTTGGGACATTATTTGTCGAGTCGTGCTTCCTGCTAGAGCGTTCATGCTTTCCTGAATGTGAAAAATTTTGGCACCTATGGCTGAACAAACAGCTTTTTTTTTTTTTTTTTTAATCATAAGAGTAAACAAATTTCGGGGGGAAATTCACAGCTCAGGACCACAGGGGTACTCTGTGGTGTGGAGTCTTTGCATGTATTATAGTGACACGTGGCATGGAGGTAAGCTCTAGTCTCAGATGTTGGCAGAAAGGCAGAGGGGAACTACAGTGGCAGGTGAACAGGAAACACTGCAGTGAAGCAAAAGTCTAGAGCTCAGCTCTTTTACAAACCCTAACATTAGCAGTGATTAGACATAAAGGAGTTTATTCAGCTGCAAAGCTCTTGTTGTTGGTTTCTGGTGGAACAATTTCTTCTACAGCAAGATGTTCAGTTACACTCGGCACTTGTTTAATTCGAGATTTGGTTGCATTAGATAAATGAGTGTCTGGGGGAAATTCAGAAAGTTCACAAATTGAATCACACCAGTTTCCTCACAGCGTCTTTACAAACTTAGAAGAGTTGATCATTCTATTTCAAAATAAAAGTCTGTGTTGTTTTTTAACTTGAATTTGTGGTTGCGATGGTGTTTAAAATGATCAATTTAAATAATACAGGTTTTTATGAAATAGATTTTCCTCGGTTATGGGAAACAGGTACAGTCTGTAAAACTTAAATGTAGTCACAGATCTGTTGTTTTAAAAATAAATCGAGCAAACAGATGGACAGGATTGCTTACAATTATTATTTTAGATTACAGTTTATAGAGACTTCTTAATCTCTATTTTTTCTTTCTTTCTTTCTTTCTTTCTTTCTTTCTTAATTCCTTCCTTTTTGTTCATTTGTTCTTACCTTTCATTTGTTCATTGTTGTTTATTACTGCCCATTTTTTTCTCTACCTCTTTTTTGTATATTTTTCATTTGTTCCTTTCTTCCCTTCCTTCCTTTCCTCCTTAATGATTTAAAAAAAAAAGAAAATAAATTTCTTTCTTTATCATGACCTATTCTATTTGACCACCTCTATTTTGGCTTTCTTTCTTCTTTTCTTTCTTCCTTTGTTTCATTTGTCACTTTCTTTCTTCACTGATGCTTTCTAATCACCCTTTCTTTTCATCTACCTCTATTTTTTCTTTCTTTTCTTTTCTTTTTCTTTTTACATCTGTTTAGTGCTTTAAGTATTTCTATACATATTTCTGTAAATCACTCAGAGTGGGTGTGGCCTAAACCCAAATGTTTTCTTCTGATGTGTTTCCTTATCATTTCCTTATGTAATATAACCACAACCTCGCTTTTCATTCAACACGAGCCACTTGGATGCACAGAAAATAAAAATAAATACCTAAAGCACTAAACAGATATATATGTACAGCGAGTGCGTTAAAGTTACAGCTCTGGTGTACACTGCTGCCATTGTGAACACAGCTGTAAAGGTGAGGTGGGAGGCTGAACGTGCGAGACGTTCTCTCTGTCTTCAGCTCCTAGCCATAATCTGGGTGTCTTACTGGACCACTACCTTGTTCGAGATCACCACGCTATCCACTCGGAACCAATCAGAACTCAGGAGCCTCCCTGTAAGAAGTGTGTGTGTGTGTGTGTGTGTGTATAACCTAATTAAATGCTGTGGGGTATTGTTATGCTGTCGAGGTGTCTAACACCCAGGATTTATGATTGGATCAGTGTAGCATATTCAAGCCCACTTGCCCTCTCTCTCTTTCTCCTTGCCAAATTTTCACTTGTGCTTCTCATCCTTCTGGTGTGAAAAGAAAGAGACATTTTGGCAAATGCCTTAAAGAGCATTTGAAGACAAAATTCATCTTTTTTTTTTAATTTTTATTATTATTTTTTTTTTTTTTACAATTTTTCTGAAAATGTACATGGGACTTTTTTTCCACCTTATTTTATTATTATTATGTTTTTTAATGTGTATGTATGGTGCCAATATTTCTGGAGCTTACTATGAATATTATGCTGTGACCTAGTTTCGAAGGTCACTAATTACAAGACATTTCTTCTACTTGTCCTTTTAAAAATATTTTAACTTAAATGGTTGTTTTTCACTATTTCTGTTTATTTCTTCATTTTTTCCTGTTTCTTTCTTTTTCTTTCATCACCTACATGTCTTTCTCTTTCCTTCCTCCTTTCATGGCCTCTATTTCATTCCTTTTTTGGCTTTTCTTTCTTTTTTTCTTAGTATTTCCATTTCTTTCTTGACTATTCCTTACATTCTTTTCTTTCACTACCCCCTTTTTATTCCTTTTATCTGCTGTTCTTTTTTTTTTTTTTTGCAACTCCTCAATTTCTTTCTTTCTCACTATTCTTTTTTCCCCTTTTTTGCTCTATCTTTGCTTTTTTTGTTTCATTAGTTATTTTTTCCCCTCTTTCTTCTTTTCTTTTTCCTTTTTTCCTTCCTCACTTTCCATTTTTACATCGTCCATGCAACAGAGGGCGCCGGTGTACGTCCCACACGTTTCCAGCTACAGTCGGAACGTTGTACATCCATGTCTTTGGTTTGGACATCAGCAGTGTATCTGACTTATATTTCTCATACAAAGTGAATTTACTCAGTAAAGTAATTAACAAAGTGATGTTACACTTCCCTTCATTGCCATCAGATGGCGTTAAAAACAACAGACCACCCCTTTAATGCTCACGCTGCGCCGTGGTAAGGGTCGGCTTTATTTGTTATACTGTTTCAGGAGGTATTTTTGGGTTGTGAAAATGTCAAACACATTTTGAATCCTGTAAAGTGTTCACAGTTGCAGAATTCCCTTGGGGAAAAAATTCCCACACCGCTTCTGCTCCGTCTGTCGACTCGCTGTGCTCTACTGAAGTGTGATATCTACAGCTTCAGCTGTTTGTTAGTGTGGCGCTACGCTTCATGCCTGCTGCTCTGGACGCATATCAAAGGCGACCGTCTCCGCCATGTCTCTTTATGCTTCTTTTTCTATTCCTCTCTTTTCATTCACTTTTCCTTTCAGCGCTCAAACAGTGAAACAGTGAACAGTGAATTATTCTCGCACTCGTTTATATATCTCACTCTCTCTGTCTTCTTCAAGCTTAATGTTTTCTAACACTGAACTTTCTCTCCTCACTAGTTAGTTAGCATAATGCAAACAAAGTCCTGCGAGATCCCACACCTTGTTCCTTTTTTTTTTCCCTTTCTTTTCACATCTTTGCTGATGTTCTTAGCGGCCATTTAGCATAATTCAATTATTCTGCCGCTTTTCGATCTCTTGGATCTTATATCAATTAGTGTAATATACTTAGCATAATGCTAACAAACTCATTTGATGCTTTTAAGTCACTCTGAATGTTAGCAATGTTAGCAGGTGAACTTTGAACGATCTTCGCATCGTGTTCTTTCTAATAATATAAAAAAGGTGTGTGGCGGGGAGTCTATTAAGTAATGGGCTAATTAATGAGCTCCTGCACTTGGGTCTTTTTAGAGCACAGGACATTATCATAAAATGAATAGGAATTAAATTAGTCAAGCAGATTGTTAACCTCTGCATCACCCTCCCTGTTAGCTTTTTAGAGCATGCTTTAATATCTTAATCTTTCCTTTTTTAAAGTCTATTAGCATGTTGAAAATCAACTGCCTTGATAATGATTCGCATACTTAATTAGCTAACAAATTAAATTATTAATGAACTAATTTATTAGCTAATTAAGGCTCTGGTGGATTGTTAACCTTCTAACTGTATTCCATTCGTGGTACATTCTTCATTCTGAGCATTTAGTATAATGGAAAGTAGATCAGCACTGCTAGGCCTTGCTGTGTTATTTCATCTTTTCTTGATGCTCTCTAGAAGCCTGTTAGCAAAACATATTCAGTAATCAATGCTACTTAATATTCTCTAACTGTAGTTTTCTAACTTTTCTTCGTAGTGTAAACCATTTAGAATCTATCAATCTAACTCTTTTTAGGACCCTGTTAGTGACCAGCTAGCAAAATACAAATAACAACTAGCCATGTTAGAACCGTTAGACTTTGCGTATTTTGCTTTGCTAGCATAACTATCAGCTAACTGCAATTCACAGTTAGCATTTTTCTTCCTTCTCTTCTTATTAGCAGTGCTAGCGTTTCTTCTTTATGTGCAGCATTTTGTTTGTGTCCCTTTATATATTTTGTTGAAGACAGATCATGCAGACTATTAGAAGTGTTTTTGTGTTTCTTTCAGAGCTCATAGCACAGAACTGTTAGCTTGGCTGCTACCTTAAACTTATTAGCGTTTTAAAGGTATTGTTGATCATACTTATGTTGTTAGCAGTGCTAGTTTTTTTTGTGACAGATCTTATTTATTTATTTTTCCTTGGGTGATTTATTTTATTTATCATATTTTAGTGACCTGCTAGCATCTAATGTGTCACACTGGCCAGCCTAAAGTGACACATATCTGATTTTTTAGGGCTGTCTAGATCGAATACATCTCCGATATGTGCTCATGTGACTTTAACAAAACAGTTTGATCGGAATTCAGGTGACTTTTTGTCTCTGCACGTGCACATGGCGCTCAATTGGCATTGACGTCATTCGTCACAAGCTGGGGCAGGGGTAGCTCAGTGGTTAAGGCATTGGACTACGGTTCAGAAGATCCCAGGTTCAAACCCCACAACCACCAAGTTGCCATTGTTGGGCCCTTGAGCAAGTTGTTGGGCCCTTAACCCTCAACTGCTCAGATATTATAATGAGATAAAAATGTGAGTCGCTCTGGATAAGAGCGTCTGCCAAATGCCTAAATGTAAATGTAAGCAGCGGTGGGATTTCCGATCTAACCACAAAAATGGGACAATGTGACTTCTAATGTGAACGTAGCCAATGGTTGCTAGCCATGTTCGATTAATGCACACTTGTTAGCTCTTATGCATTTCTTGCTCTTATGAAGCATCTTTGAACATTTTTATTTGAGAATATAGACATAGTAGTTTGTAATGGATTCATAGTAAGTAAAAAAGTCGCTGCTAGGTTTCGTTTCTTTACGACCAATCCATTTAGCGTATTAAAAATGTTTAGTCAGGCTAGCATCAATCCGATGATATGTACTTACCTGAAAAATGCTAAAATATCATAAAAGAACGAGTCGCTGCTAGGTTTTGTTTCTTTATGACCAATCCAGTTAGCGTGTTAAAAATGCTTAGTCATGCTAGCATCAATCTGACAACTTACCTGGATTTTGATAAAGGTTATAAATGAGGGTAATAAAGGAGAAATATCAGGGTTTTAATTTGTAATTAACGGAAATTCCCAGATGCTGAAAGATTGCATTTAGTTTCCATACTATTCCGTAGTTTACTTAGCTTTTGCTAAATATCACTTCTTTTTGCGCACACTTGGACGAGTTCCGGTGACTGCAGCGCTTTTACAATCCTATCAATCTCACAGACAGACGTCGAATTGTTTTTCGGGACGTGTTCGATGTCCCTGGAATCCCTGTTGAGCAACAGACGGTGGGGTGGGTGTGGGTGTGTGTGTGTGTGTAGGTGTGGGAGGCGATGAGCGTGGGACGTCAGGTGTTAGAAGGTTTGAAGACACACACACACAAACAGGATGAACTCAGCATGTGACTGAGTGGATAGAGAAAAGAGGAAATCATGTGTTTTTCTTGTACTTTCTTTCTCATTTTCCTACCTCCGTTCACACACACACACACACACACACACACACACACTTACACAGTAGTGTAGTACCACTGAGGTGAAGGGTCTCAGTAGATTACACTCCAGAGTGGAGGGCAGGACATTTAACATAGCCTCGGGTCTCAGAGTGCTGGGTCTCCTCCGGTTTTCCCACAATCTCACAGCCCGCGCTGCATAACATGTGGAAGGTATTACAGCCTCCGCAGTGACTCCTGAGCCAAACGAAAATGCAGGAAATGTGTTACGTTGCATGTGATATGAACGAACGGCGTGGACTAACAGCATAGATACAACAACTATGTTAAAAATGGCTGAAACGTCATAACATCGGACATAATTTCTTTTTGTGGCACCACTGAATTGTGATTGGTCGGATGGTGTCGATTGGTGTTGATTAACTTGTGAAGGTTTCTGAAAGGAGGTGTTTATTTAGCATTTGTGGAAGGAGTCTCCAGTGTGAGACAGAAAACTTTAAATGGGTCATAAAAAGGATAAAAAATTCTAAACGCTGCTCTAGTAATGCTGCCAGCCTTTCCTCATGTTCGTCCTGGTACCAATCTTAAGCCACGTTTGGAGGAAGCATTTTGTAATTTGTTCTTCATAGCAGGAGATGATGATGATGATGAGGGTTAAAGTGCTTTCAGGTGTCAGTTAGCCTCAAACGCGCGCACATGCTGTGAATTTATGACTGGCCTTTTGAGCTTTGAGAATGAAAATGACAGGCTGTTGCCACTCTGAAGCCCTGAGACGGGTTTTGTCAGCGCATGACTCAAACGAGATCAGCACAGTGCGTCTAGACTGAATCCTTCTAGACTATGAATGTTACGGACTCACGGCATCATGCTCAGACGTAGAATTCATCATCTAAATGATCTGATGTCTGATAAGGATTTAAATACATATTAAAGGAAAAAAAATTCAAGTAGCCATTTTGTATATAAGAGCAGTGATGCATTTTTGTTTTGAAACAGCGCAGCACTTGAATTTCACATTCACACCACGTGCTCATGAATAATTCCTCCCAATTCTCTCGCTGTCTAGCATTCGCATTACTATTATTATTGTACAGAGTTTCCAGCCTTCGATACACCTAGGTGCATACTGCCACCTGTTGCTTTGTGAGCTGCTATTAAACACACAGAAGAAGAGAATGAGAAGTCAATCTTCGTGCTATGCCTAAGATGACTGACATTTTGGAAAAAAATTTCAAGAGCAATGCTCTCATGTGCCTTCATAGTTTATCAGCTATGGCTGTGTAGGCCAAGGATGAGAGTAGCACATGCTATGCGCACACGGAGATTTCGATGGAGACCGATGATGTCACGTTCACCTCCATGTTCAGGTATGACTGGCTTCCACGGTTTGATCCGTGCCTGAGTACACCGTATCATGCTCAAGACCACCTTTTCCAAAAAGAAAGCCCAGAACGCTTGTGTTCACACTGATCTAAATGAACCCGACTTTGGGGTTTTCAGAAACTTTCACTGTCCAA
The DNA here is from genome assembly GCA_030068045.1 of Platyallabes tihoni. Taxonomy (NCBI): domain Eukaryota; kingdom Metazoa; phylum Chordata; class Actinopteri; order Siluriformes; family Clariidae; genus Platyallabes; species Platyallabes tihoni. The sequence goes on along the minus strand of JAQQZS010000008.1, from coordinate 24,573,311 downwards.
GAGCGGTTTTTTAGTTCGGTCTTATTTCTAGAATCTTCAACCAATCCTTAACAAAGACCCAAGTCATCTTTTTTTATTTCATACCAATGATCAAACTTCAGCTTTAAAGTCAAAATTTTATTATAAAACAAAAAAGGAATTTTTCACTTGTCGAATTTCACTTGGTCTGCTTTTCAGTTGCGTTTTTGAGGAGCTGTTCGGATCTGCTGAGCTGCTTTGAAGTGCGCGAGAGGGTCTTGATAAGAATCTCTCAGCGGTAATAGCTTCCCTCCATCCGTGAGCGCTGGCGTGAGTGAGTCATTAAGCGGCGGAGCTCCCCATGGCTTTGTGCCATCGGCGCGTTTGGCCGGACGCCACACAAGCCTCTCGCTCTCCTGCGCTTGGACCTGACCTGTTACATCACGGACAATTTGTAATAAGGGGGATTTATGTGAGCCGCTGATTGCGCTGGCGCTCTACATGGCCGTGTCTTCATTACAGTGCAGCGACCTTCATTTTTATCGTTGGGAAAAAAATTGGTTATGGAGTTATTACCCAGCGTCTCCTTAAGTGCCCACTTTTTTTTTTTTTTTTTAGAGAGAGTCAAAGGGCATCCTGTAAATGAACATGACGGAACATGAGGCTGTGACGGAGTACTGACAGGACGGGATGGAAGCGATAAGGAAATCTTATTATAATCTTTTTATAGTTACAGTGCTGGTGTTGTGCAAATTTCCAGATATATCTGGTGTAAATCAGGAGGAATGGGCCTTACAAATGATGGAAATAAATTAATATATGCACAGTTCTTGCTATCATCACACATAAATCTTCAAATTGAACGTAGTTTGAAAAGAAAGAAAAAAGAACAGATCATATATAACTTCAACACACTATAAGTTTGAAACCTGGACCTGTGCATGCCAGGATTGTTTTGTCAGAATTTGTTTTGTACATTGCACATACATTAAAGATAGACATGTCCATGTTAGAAGCTAATAACAAAAAAAAATTGCCCGGCTCATTCTACTCGTCTAATGTGTCAGATAGTTTCTCTTTGCTTTCATTCTGAACTTCCTAATGTTCCATTATTCAGAATATTGTTGTTAAATGTTAAATTGCTGTATTTCTGGGTAAAACTGCATAATAATTTAGGCATATCGGTTTCTATATTGTTGATTTCTATAGTGTTTAGAGTTGGTTTTGTCCATCCGTATTCGATTGGTATGAGAAACAAAGCAAAAATCAAAAGATGTCAGTCAACTGTGAATGTCCTTTGACACACACACACAGCAAAATTCTCTTTATACAGGAGGCAGAGATGGGACAGAAATTTTGTCCCAGGAGAAAACTGGATGTAATGTTACGGCATAAGACGATACTGTTATAAATAAAAACAGAGCATTTGAATTGCCTTATGATGTGTACCACAGTTTGCCTGTTTCAGAATACTTTCTGTTAACAACACTGACAACTGAGTGTTTCATATCTTAAAGCAAACCTATTAATTAAGTTAAACATTTAACGATTTAAACTGACACATCAAACTTACACCTCTGAGCGACGCAGCGAGACGTGAAAGTGATTCATTAAGTTGCTTTGTGTCATTTTTTGTTCAGGTCAAAGCGGCCTGGGAAAATCGACGCTGGTGAACACACTGTTTAAATCCCAGGTCAGCCGTAAGTCCTGCACTCCCAATTACGAGGAGAAGATCGCCAAGACCGTCCACCTGCAATCAATCAGCCACAGTAAGTCTTCTCTCTCTCTCACACACAAACACACACAGACAATCACTAATGCTGTTTTGATCTCAGAGTTTTCCCTTGAATTAATCATCAACATGCAAGCAAACGTGAGACGCGTTATCTTTCCCATGAACCTTGACTTTATATAAATATAATGAGGGAAAAAATGGTTTTATTTCACGGTTATTAGCAGCAACTCACACGAGATTGTCTGTGCAAATTGTTAATGGTCTGTAAGAATGATGGAACAATATGATGTTGCGTAGATGATGAGTTTATAAGCTGCAGTATTTATATTGTAAGGGATTGTGGGATTTTAGGTTTTTTTTATAACCAGGTCAACATCAGCAATGAAAAACTGTTAAGCATAAAATGCAACACACACATACATATGTGTATATGTATATAGTGCCCTTGGTTTGACCCTCCTGCTAGCATGGTGTGTGTCCATGCACAGGAAGGTCATCTGACAGTGGCGGAAATGAATTCTTTCAGAACACCTAAGACCAGTCATATTATTTAATCTTTTTACTCTCAGGTCAATGTCCTCATGATATGATGATACGACCTGACATGATTAAAAAATGAAAGATTCAGTGAAATCAAATCAAGTCAAGAGAAGTGCATTAAAAAAAATTTACTGCTGGTTTTGACTAATAGCAGAATGTAAAGGTCTGTGGTGTTTGACTTGGACCCGAACCAGACACCTGGCATATTGTGTATGTGTGTGTCTGTGCGTATGTGATAGAGAGAGAGAGAGAGAGAGAGAGAGAGAGAGAGAGAGAGGAAGACGAATTAAGATGCCTGTGATAGGGGACAGATTAAGAATGATCAATCATAGAGAGATGTGGCCCTGGCTGTCATTAAGAAAAACCTGTCAAGGAGGCTGGTAGAGAAAGAGAGAGTGCCGCATCGGCAATTTTTCATCCCGCGGGTCAGAGGATGACTCTTGCTCCAACAGAGGACATCATTTATCTAAGATAACAACTGGTGTCTGCTTGAGCATGAGGCTGTGTCTCCTCTTACATTCTCTCGCAGCAGTTGCATAAAATCGTTGACTCGATGATGACATTTCTGACCTCTGACCATGAAAAAAGAAAAAAAAGCTGCCTCAACTTGAATTCCTGCCCAGAAAACTGTGATCTTGATTCACGTCAAATCTCGAGTTCAGGAAACGACATCATGTCAACATGGCTGCGCAAACCATCAGCAGTAAAGACCTGATCACATTATGAGAGTTTATAGATTTATAGATTAAGACGGGAATCACCAGGGACCATCCGATACGATATTCTCACATACCTTGGTGCTGATGCGTTTCTGTATCACAGTATTATAAATATCCCACGTCAATAGTAATTTTTTTTCCTAATTTCGTTGAAAAGTCAAAACCTTTTGCCATAAAAAACAAAAGCTGAATTACATGAGAAATTAAATGTAGGTCCGCACAATTTGATCAAATAAACACACTTGACATAATTTGACACATACTGCGATTTAACCTGTGATATTTAACTATTAACTTTATCATTTGCAGTGGTGCAGAAAGTACAAAAATCTTGTACTTGAGTAAAAGTAGAGCTATCCCAAGTAAAATATTCCTCAAGTAAAAGTAGAAGTCCTTTACAATTGCTTGAGTAAAAGTATTAATAGGACTGAGCTTGTATTAGCTCACTGTAACCTTTAGGTCAGTAAAAAATCTTCAGTGTATGAACACCTACTTTTAACAGATTCGTAATAGTCAGCAGGTGGCAGTATTACCACTTTGGCCTGTAGTTATGTAAAATTACAGATATTTGCTGTAGGATGTAGTGGAGTAAAAGTAAAAAGTATCATCCAAAAAAACTAATCAAAAAAGGACAGGTATGTAAAATGTGTACCTAGTTAACTTCCAACTCTGCTAACATGCACACACTAATTGATTAAATCCATAACAATGACCATAACAGCTTGCTATTTTGAGAACATTAAAATATAATAAACTCTGATTAGCTGGCTAGGTGTATATATTTATATGTATATATTTTACATATGCATATTTTCACATACAGCAAAGGTGTTAGATCTAGTCTGAGAGGAGACAATAAGCGTTCATGTTAGCTTTTTTACATTTTGATGCTAATCAGAAACATAAGTAGAAGCTTTAGTTAAAGATCGTCCACTTGGCGGCCATCTTGGCAAACTGAGTTCTATTTGATTCAAAATATCGACCTGTAGAAATTGCATCATTTGAACTTATTAATTTTGTTTTTCCTCCTCTTCCATTTATACCTACTGATTTTTTTTCCACCAAAACGATGGTCATCCAATACCAATACCAATATTAAAATATTCATATTTGTCGTAAATACATTTAAAAGTGTAATTAAAAGTTTAAGTTTCGGGGTAGTGGTGATTAAGATGGTTGATGCTCTGGGTTGCTGATCGGATTGTCTGCGCTTCAAACTTCACCACTACTGGGTCGCCACTGTTTGGGACCTTTGGCAAGGCTCTTAATCCAACACCTCGGAAAACCCAGCCACTGCATGCAGTGCCAGTCCCAAGCCGTGGTGATTAATGTGAAGGTTGTGAAAGGAAGGGCATCCAGCATAAAATCATCTACTGTGGCGACACCTAGGATAAGAAAGACAAAGATCAAGATTTAAAAAAAAAACACCATTAAAAGTTTAGGTATAAAGTGTGAAAAAAAAAAAAAACGTTTACGTGCTGCAAGCTGTACAGAAAGGAGAAGCATGTACCTTCACGAATTTCACTTCTCGAGGCGCCGTCAAGCACAATTTAAAAGTGGCATGAAAGGTAGATAGCCTCCTTAGCTTGCCCTTTAAATGGAAGCCTTGTGTGTGTATGTGGGGCGGGGGATATGTGTATGTGTGTTCATACAATAATTAGCAGTCCTATGTTGTAATCTATCTTTATATGACACTAACTTTGCTGACAAGTGACTCAGTAACACACTGGTGAGTAACCATAGTTTCGACAAGATTCCATGTGGGTTTTAAAATAACATGAGCAAAGACATGACAGAACTGATACGAGGCACATTTACTTCTATAGCAGATGGAAAATGATTATGGAGCAGGCCTTTTAAAAATACGAATAAATAAAAGCTAAAAACATTTTACTCAGTGATGAGTTTTTTTTTTAAGTGAATGTAGCTTCTCATAACAGAAAAATTGAGATTTATTTTGTATAAGTGGATTTTTTTCAAAGAGAAAATAAATAACTAGCGGTGTTAGCAAGGAATGTTACCTCAGAAAGTGGTGTGTGCACACACAAAACACTAACCTGACAGGATTTATTAATTTTCTTTCTCTTTTTTTTTTAGCATAATATTCACTAGATATTTTAGGTGGCTAGCAGACATGAGCTAACCTGACAGGATTTCACTGAGAATTTATTATTAATATTATTATTATTGTTGTTGTTTTTCTTATTGTCATAATCTTCACTGAAGAAAAACTTGCTGGCTAGTTAGCATAAGCTAGCCTGAAAGGAAGTCTGTTGTGTAAGTTTTATAAAATGTAAAATATCCACTGCTTGCTAAATTAAGCTAATTTGACAGGATATCTAAAAATATCCTACCACAGATATCAGTTAACATGTAAGGATTCCTAAAAGATTGTTTAAAATTACATTAATACAGTTTATCATCTTAATGCATTATTAATATTATCAAATTAGCAAGTTTATATATTAACTTGACAACATATCTCTTCAGTAAGTTCCCTTTTTTTTTTATGTGAATGTTAGCTACTTGGCTAGCACATGTATATGTTGCCTGACAGTATTTCCAAAAGAGCTGGTTAATCTGAATTAACTTGATGGGATTCAAAATATATTTTTAAACTGTCCACAAACAACTTGATCACTGTTACTGCTAGCTAGCTAGCTGGTTAATATCTTCTGATGCTAGTCAGCTATCTGCCAAGATCGAACCCAGTGTTTTAATATTAAATGCCCGCTGGAGGAGTTGCTAGATGTCGCTAAGGACGCCATGCGTTAATTTGCATACTGATGATGCGGTATTTGCATATCAATAAGGTCGTGTGCATAGAGCCGACATCAGGGAGGCGGAGCCTGGAGCCATATCAGTGCACTCAGTCCAAACCAGTTCTGTTAGCTTAATTGTATTAAATTGTTCTTTCATTTAATGCACTGTACATTAAAATAAAACTGTAAAGTTGGCATGTCTGTAGAACGCATCAAGATGTTTTTTAGAATTTTTGTTTGTCTGCCTTTTTGTTTGTTTGTGCATGCATCACAAACTACTGAACTAATTTTAATGGGGTTGGGGTAACGTATATACAGTTGGTGGTCCATACACGTCCAAAAAGCGTAACCGGCGACTGAGACCTGGACTCCAGACATCCCCCTGGTAATAAAATGTGTGTGCTCGTGCTTGGCCTGTCTACATGTGCTTGTGCTTTACTGCACGTTTCAGGTTGTAGAAGGTTCAGGATATGCGTCCTCAAGAGATTTCCCTTCGCTTCGCTGAATTCTCAGTCCAGCAAATCGTAAACAGTGTAGTAAGGAGGAGGGAAAGGTTATGTTTTTTTTTTTTTTTTTGAAAATTCAGAAATCCAGGCCGAAACATCCTGACATTAGATGTAAATATTTACCTGTATCGGGCCCGTGTGTCATAAAAAAACGCAGTTTGTTTTATGGTGCTTAGCACTATGTGAGAGATGAGAGATATGAATATGCCATCATGGTTTCCGCCACATTCCTTATGTTGAGGTGTGTGTTATGACCCAGTATGCTTCTCCTACAATGCATGTTTGTCTGTGTGGTTTATGGGTTCAGAATTGTCTGCAGGGGTTTGACATGATGTGATCCATCTATTCTAGCTAGACTTGCAAGTTTTTTTAAATTTCCATCTGCTCTGTTTTTCAGTCATCGAAGAACGGGGAGTGAAGATGAGGCTCACGGTTATCGACACGCCTGGATTTGGAGACCAGATCAACAACGAGAACTGGTGAGAGAAGTTTGATCACTTCGGAATATTTCCCAGTATATAGCTTTTAATATCATACAAAAATACATCAAAATCCACCCTAATAGAAACCGTTCTAGATATTAATTTTTCACACTCTGTTTCTCCTCAGCTGGGAGCCCATCATCACGTACATCAATGAACAGTACGAGAAATACCTGAAGGAAGAGCTGCACGTCAACAGGAAGCGAAGGATCCCAGACACTCGCGTCCACTGCTGCGTCTACTTCCTGCCAGCCACAGGCCACCGGTACATGTCACTTCCTGTATTTACAGCCAGGGACATTAAATCACTGTAATGTAATAGTGCTGATTTTAGACAGAATAGAGGAGACCCGAAGTAGGCCCTAGTGCCCCGATTGACCCTTTGACCTGATAGGAAACCCGAGAGCCGTAAATCGTTTTCATAGTAGCGAGTAAGGTTGCGCTAAGCAAACAGAACAGTATTCACGGGTCAAGAAGTCATAAATACCCGAATCTGCATGCAAATATTCCTGAGCCTCGTTGAGCTGCTGGTCTTCTGAGAGTCTGTATATCTTCAGGACATTTACGAGATGCCTTGTATTAAATTTTAAACCTCCAGCTGAGGACTTGAGGGAATTAATTAGTTTATAACACAGTGCTAATCAGTGGCTAGGATTACCCAGCTATCAATAACCAGGAAATCAATAACATAAGCTTGGAATGAGCTAGCTTATATTTGGTGAGTTTGGCTACAGCGGCGTTAACCCAAAGTTCTCCCGCAGGTTGCGCCCAATCGATGTGGAGTTCATGAAGAGGTTGGGGAAGATCGTCAGCATTGTACCTGTGATCGCCAAAGCCGACACCCTAACCATGGACGAGAGGCTAGAGTTCAAGCAAAGAGTGAGCTGTTATTCATTCATTTAGTCACTTGTAATTTTCCTCTTAACGTAATTGACTGTATAATAATCTCATTCCTTAATTTTCATTTCCGTGGTGAACAAGATATTAAAAACTATAGATGTGTTTTCAATAAAAATTGTTAAAGATCATACGAGGAAGTCAAAACCAGAACTTTTGGTTGTGCAGAATAACAGAACATAGTTATAAGAGTAAAAACTCCATTTATTTCTTTATTTAATCCCCTGCTACACTAATGCACTTATCGCAGTGTTTCACCAGTGCTTGGACACCATCAAGGTAGGAAGTATTCTCAGTGAATCAGATCCATGATCCATAAGAGTTTGTGTGTACTGTCAGCAAGAGAAACTAAACTGTTCAGTTTTGGTAATCTATGTTCTTGCTTCATAGATGTATTTACAGACATACACTTTAGGATTTAGTCATGGGTTATGAAATGCATTGGAATCATTTGTGTATCAAAACTAATAACAACGCCAAGACACATTTGTGTGTGTCTGTGTTTTTTTTCCTTGGTCAAACCTGTGCCATTGTTCACAGCTCAGTGGATCCAGCAGGATGATGCAGTGTGGGAGGAAGCCTCCCTGTACTCCTGTACTACATCCCTCTCCAAAAACCTCCCACACACACACACACACACACACACACACAATGATAAACTTAGCTGATAATTCAGGTTCCACAATGCCATCCGTGTTGTTGAATATTACATCTCCCACCGTGGTATCTTGATAATAATGTCTCATTAAAAACATAGAAATTCATGTAGAGCCACTCATTTTGTGTGTAAGTGGTTCTCAGCTCGTTTGCTGATTATGCATAATTTTTAATGTTTGCTTAAGTATTCAGCTGAGGTATTTATCCAGGTTTTTCATTGTGTAACAATGTAACAATCATCTTTCATGTCCACACTTCCTGCAAGGAAATTAATGACTAATTAAGCTAAATCTGCTCATTAGAAAGCAATGAAATAAAAAAAATAATGTTGCAAAATTGTCCTTATTTAACAAACGGGATACAATTTAATTTATTTGTAAAATGTTTACTTGAGCATTGACTTAGAAAATTTATGAAAAAGTGTTTTTGAAAATATCTGTAAGCTAGAAATTTACCTGAGTTTGTGAAAATGTGAACCTCGATCAATCGGTTTAAAATCGTATAATTGTTGTTGTGTTGCTATTATGTTGATTAGTTAAAAGAAAGCAATTAAAAACAAATTAAGACAAAAATTAAGACAAACAAGACTAGTTGTTCAATTGAGGTAAAAGTGAGGAGCTCGTGTGCTGCAGTGATCTGACTACATTACTGGAAGGTTTAGCACGCTCTGTGCTTATAAGGCACTTTTGTAAAAATACGTACTCACCTTCAAATTTACTTAAAATATCAAAAGTATTGAGATTGTATTTGCTTACAGTAGCCTTTAAATCAGTTACACATAATAGTCAGCAGGTGGCGATTTTCCAGCATCAAATATTACACACCCCATGCAGAAATGTAGTGAAGTAAAAAGTACAGATATTCGCTGTAGGATGTAGTGGAGTAAAAGTAAAAAGTATCCTGTAATAATAACACACAGGTAAAGTACAGATATGTGAAATATGTACTTAAGTACAGTAACAAACTTACATACCATCTCCGCTGTTTAGGTTTCGTTTTGTAGTTTCCAGCTCCCTTTGCCTTTTATGGAGTTGTATGGGCGTGGCGAAATGTAAGCCCATGAACCTGCTCAGTCATTTATAGTTTTTTTTTCCTTACATATGAAGTATGACGAAATGTTTTGTAAATTTAAAGTGAGTTTTTTTTTTTTTAAGTTTACTTTGTCTACAAAAAGAATTTAGACACAACTTTCATTAAAGGCTTCAGTGAGGCCTGCTGTGCCAACATTTGTTTTCTGACGTTGTTAGAGATTTTCATCAAGTGAAGCATCCAGACTGTTACACTTCCAAACTTTCTGGTGTTTATCATGTGACATCATGATACGTGATACTCAGGTTTATAACCGCCTTGTTCTCAGTCAGACGTCGCTGTTGCCGCTTTAACAAGCCACCATTTTGTGTCAGTGTTATCATACTTTACCTTCAACCCATCGTGTTCATGTTCTGGTGTTATCCCCCGCTTGCACGTTGCTCTACAGTACAACATATCCACGGACTGAGCAAGTGAAGTGTTCATATTTCACCCTGAGGAGATTGTATGTGTATCTGTGTGTGTGTGTGTGTGTATCTGTGTGTGTGTGTGTGGTGTGTGTGTAAAATCATCTCTGTAAATCTGACCAGGAACTCTTTTCTCTGTTTGCAGATAAGACAGGATCTTCTGAGCCACGGTATCCGGGTGTACCCGCAGAAGGAATACGACGAGGACACTGAGGATCGGATACTCAACGACAAGATCAGGGTACGAGGATTTTTTTTAATATCAATGAAATCCGACAAGCCTTTCATGTGATTGAGAAAATGACTGAGCGTTAAAAAACACCAACACTTATTAACTAGACACTTATTATGATTGAAACATGATTCCGTTTAGATAAAGACCGATTGTTTTTGGTTGTTTTTGTAGGAAAACATCCCCTTTGCGGTTGTAGGAACAGATAAAGAGCACCAGGTGAATGGCAACAAGGTCTTGGGTCGGAAAACCAAATGGGGAATCATTGAAGGTGAGATTTTTCTCCTGCACCTACAAAACATATTAATAATAATAATAATAATAATAATAATAGGTGTAGTAGTAGTAGTAGTAGGTAGAAGTAGTTATTTATGTCTTATACAAGCTTGCCATCTAGTGGCAGAGTACAGGCAAAGCAACAGGAATTATTTCTATTGCTCTCAGCCCCAGGTATTCATTACATTTCATGTTTTCTTTTTTCTTGCAGTCGAAAATGTCGAGCATTGTGAGTTTGCCAACTTGAGAGACCTTCTGATTAGGTAAGTCTAATTTTTTTGGTCTTAGTAATATTATTCAATATTCATTCATTTTGTTTCCTACTACACCACTTTAACATCCAGTCATGCTTTTTTAAAATAAATAAATAAACCATGCTGTCATCTTTCTGAAGGCATGGACAGGCTCGTTTTCTCCAACAAGACATTTAAGTAACAGTCTTAAGTTACGGTTACGATGTCTGATTAACATCCTGATGTAAGAGTAGTAGCACGAGTATACAATAGATGAGTTGATTACGTCATTGAAAAGTAGTAATAATTAAGTGATTTTTTAAAAATAGTTTTTAATGCTAATCCTCTGCAGGTCCCACCTTCAAGACCTGAAGGACGTCACTCACTACATCCACTACGAGACATACCGGGTGCAGCGGCTGAACGAGAGCAACGCCAGCGGGCTCGGCTTCTCCGTTCACACTCTGGAGAACGGTACAGCAGAGAAGAACCACGCCGAGAGCCAGCTTTAAACACACACACACACACACACACACACACACACACACACACATCATCAGTCCTGCGTAGATGATGGCAAGATGGTCACAAGAAGATTTCTTCCAGATGTGAAGACGTAAAGACTTTTCTGCATTTAAACGTCATATATGAGTCTATTTTTAAAGAGGAGTCTATATTGTGGGTGGGATGTTTTTTTTGGGGTGGGAGGGTATAGAAAATGTTGATGATGATGATGATGATGAGGAGGAGGAGGAAGTACAATAGAAGTGACAGGTGTGTAGGAAGAGAGAAGTTCATCTTTCCTCATGCAGAGGATTTCTGTCCCCTTATTTTCTTTTTTTTTGTGTTTTAAAAGAAAAGTAAAATTAGACAAACTATTTTTGTTACCGTGCTTGCTTTTGGAAAGTTTCCTCTTTTTTTGTTGTTGTTGTTGTTGTTGTTGTAATTTTCTAACAGAGCTATTTTTTACTGTTTGTGAAAAAGATGATGGAATGAAAAGAAAGCAATATCACCAAATGTTTTTATTTTTAATCTCTAGTTTTTCTATCAGTCTCAACAGTTCTTCAATAATGAAAAAAATCCTTTGAAATACAGCTAAAAGAAAAAACAAACATTATACCAATAATTATGTACTCACCATTTTTTTTCATCAAAGGTACACATTTTTTATACACACTGTCTGTTATTGTGACTTTTTTTATTACATGAAAGCTACTGTACATACTCATGTTTTTTTTCCCATTCATTTTGTTTTAATAATAACGCAACATGTACTAACAGCTCCGCCATGTCCTCGTTACATGTAATAATATTCATGTTAAACGCCATTGATTTATGATTAAAAGATTGTCACTGTTGATCGCACATTGTTTTTATTTTGACATAAAACGGTCGGAATTAAATTAGTCACATTGATTTATTGATTGTAGAAACGTACAACAAAATGATAATTATAATACCATAGACTATAATTCACATAGAAATGAATTAAAAATAAATATTAATAATTTTAGGGACAAAAATGAGAGTTATTAATTAACAAAGTTATTCATAAATCATTCCCAGGAAAATCCGTTTGAGAAAAAATTTAACTTTTTCATCCTAAGTTGAAAAACTGACGACAGGTAATGTGATGAGTAAGAAGTTTAGGTGATCTTTTATATATTATGCTATATTACTCTGTCGAGTTTAAATCACATATTTATTCCTTTTAAGAATGTTTTTTTTTTTTTTTAAAGTTGTTTCATAGTAGAAATAAAACAAATCCATAAATTAAGGTGTTACATTAAAAACATCAACTATTTTTTAAAAATCTGCGGCCTGATTTAAAATCTTGTGTCCCACCCAAACATTTAATTACAACTCCGTTCAGCAAACGAGACAATAAAGGAAGAATTTCACAGCGTGTAAATCCCATGGCTTTGGTGTATTAGTTCTGATTACGTTTTACATGTAAATACTGAATCAGAATTTTTAAATAGGAATTTTAAATCTAATTATAAAATTAGATTCACAGTTTAGTTGTTTTCATCTCACTGGCGTGGTACACTTTTGTTGAGATGCCAATTCATCATATGGCACAGAGGCAAAAACTTACTTTACACACTTTGGACAATTTGGAAATCAGAATTAGTCTAATCTGTGTGTCTTTGGACTGTGGGAAGAAAACCCGGAGGAAACCCATCATGCACAGGTGGAACAAGCTCCAACCCCGAGCTCCAACCTCCACAAGCTCAGACCCAGAGGTGCAAGGTGGAGGTGCAGGGCTCTTTATCATGATGGTAACATTATCACTCCTCACTTATTACTATTATTATTATTACTATTATTATCATTAATAATAATAATAATAATAATAATAATAATAATATTACTGGATGTTTTAATAAAATTTTAACAGCAAAGCTAATTAGCAAACAAGCAGCTTACTTTATGAAGTTTTTGATGAGAAGTAATAATTAAAGACATTGTGTGTGTGTGTGTGTGTGTGTGTGTGTCAATCAAATACACAGAGACGTATTTCCTTTTGTACAACCTTTACTAAAACAGTGCAGACTGGAACCAAACCATTTCGGGGGGGAAAAAAAAAACGACAACGCATGTCTGACAAGGCACTGCAGCCATTAGAAATTTTTTTTTTTTCTCCTTTCACGACAGAATTATTTACATAAAAATAATAACCATAATAATAAAGCTTAAAGAAAAGCTTTATGTCGATGGCTGAGAAAGGTTGGATGTCGGAGAGCCGGTCCGTGTGAGGCAGACGTCGTTTTTTATGAAGCACAGTCACGCAATTGGGCGTTCACCCCGTGAACAAAAAGCCAAGTTTTTTATTATTATTTTTTTTAATCAGAGACCCTGTATGAACGGTAGAGTTAATAGTTATTCAAGCGGCACGTGTGAAATGCAGAATTACATCGGTGTTTAAGGTGGGAGTTAGAGCAGATCTGCTAGTAGTGTTCTACATGGTGGACTTCCATCGGTACTGGAGGCTTGATCCATTAAATGTACAGCATTAGACAGGTTTCTTTTTTTTATATCCAAAGGACAGGTTCATGCATCTGGAGCTCTTCTATAAACATTACGTGCTTGTCCCAAACACCGGACTTCACATAGCTCGTGTACGTACAGTATGATTGAACCCTGTTTCAATGTTTTTGACCGAGGACGGACGAGTACGTCTATGTTTTTAGGACACAGATACTGATCCCATGGAACATTTATTTCGTTCTCAGTAGAGGACAAGTGAGTGTTCATGTGTTTTGCGCTACTAATTCCTATCAATGTTATCAAGTTGCTTTTAAACATAGTGACTCAGCTAGCATGTTAAGAGTCGAGGTTAGAAAGAAACCTTGACAAGATCAATGTGAATTAAGCTTTTGTTTTCATTTTGCCTTCAATATCTTGCAGACTAATAATCGTAAAAAGAACATATTTGAACACAGAAGCTTTTTTTAAAAAAAAAAAAAATTCCCTCCTAACCTAGAAAGTGTGCTGGTAGCATGATACCATATTATCATGATACCTAGTACACAGCGGTACCTCGGCATATGAATTTAATCCGTTCCAGAGGCGAGTTCTTAGGGCGAAATTTCTTATTGTGAAACGCGTTTTCCCAGAGGAAATAATGTAAATGCAAATAATCCGTTTCATCCGCCCAAAAATATTACCAATATTACCAATTTCCAACACTATAATCATGTTTTTTTTTATCAAAACATTTAGAAAAGACATGTAAATAAAACAAAATATGAAATAAATAGACATTAAACCTCACTTAACCTTAATTTATGATTCCTCTCGGCACCGGCTGCTTTAAAAA
>JAQQZS010000008.1:24497738-24508200 GCA_030068045.1 Platyallabes tihoni | reverse complement strand
AATCTGAATGTTGATTATATATAACATATAATATGTGTGTGTGTGTGTATTATACATGTTGATTATACTAATATTTAGCATTATGAGGAGTGATAGGCTGAGTGATAGGTAAGTGATTCATTAGTGTTTTTGGCAAAAGTTTTGAACTGACATGTCTCACTTTCTTGTCACGCTATTTCATCAGGTGGCAATCCTGTCAGGTACTAGTGCAGTCAGAGTGGAAGAGATAAGGTCAAAGGTGAGGCCTATTAAAGGCATTGTTCACCCCCCAAAAAAACTTTACTCACTATTTACTCCTTAAGTGGTTCCAAACTTTTATGATTTTCTTTATTTTGTTGAATACAAAATAAGATATTGTGAAAAAAAAGCTGAAAACATTGACTTCCATAGCAGGGGGGTTGGAGTCATAGGTCCCCACCAATGTCCAGAGCAAATCTACGCCCTTGGTGTGTATAAACAGAAAATTTGGGAACATTTCCATTGTCTTGAGCAATCCAATCAGATTTTGTTCCTCTTGTTCCTCAGTGCTGTTTTCAAGAAGCGCATGTCTCAGCAGTACCTCACTTACATAAACACTAAAATGGTGTGTTTGGTGGAGGAGTGAAACAGAGGAAGTTTGAGGTACATCCACTTTGGGGAGCTGTGCTCACTTGTTAAAGCACTAATTAAATACGAACGTGACACAACTATATGACAACCCAGAAAAAACTTGATAAAGTTTGGTTTAGACAATGAAGCACCCAAGGATAACATTGAAAATGATGCTACCGCCACCACGCTTCACAACAGTTAAGCACATTTCAAATAAAAGCCCTTAAAAAAGCGCAGAAAAGTTCAACGGTGGTGAAAACGTACACAGCACTTGATGTAAACCCAATGTGAAGCTTCATCTCTGTTTCTTCTGCACACAGTATCTTCAACATGCTGCTACGAGCTACTTTTATGACTTCCAGTAAAAAAATTTTGACAAAGTCAAGGGCTCACATGCTGTAAATCCTTTTTCAGAAATGAAACGCAGACACATTTATCTTACTTGGCGGCAGAATACTTCGGATGAGGGATAAATATTCTCAGAGCCAAAAAAAAAAACAAAAAAACAGAAAGCTGGGCTTTTCTTCTGAGATGTGTCTATTATTACTTTTCTCTGCTGCAATTCTGGTAATAATATCAGATGATACCAGAAAATACTAGTTGACCAAAAAAAAAAAGTCCTAAGCTGAAGATACAGTATGACGTTGTTTTTTTTTTTTTATCTTATTGTGGGTGTATTTAAGATGTGGAACTCAATAGACACATTTCAAGGAAAACACAAAAGCTATTAATCAGTCCAAGACTTATTTTGATCAAACGGTTGTAATGCATACATAGATAAATAGATTTTAATATGTTTAAACGCAAAACAGTGTATTCAATTACGTATACATTAAGAGTAAGATCATAAAAATTATTTTAAATAAATAAATAAATAAATAAACAGACCAGGCCACTGATCGCCGCTATTTAACAAATCGTTAATGCATATGAAAGTCACGAAATCAGAAACAGGCTAGTCTAATTAACAACTCGAGATGCCTTCGGTTGTTGTGGCTAATAAACACCACGACGCTGTGCTTCTGTAGGGATCGACTGTAAACACTCAGCTAGTCTGCTGTTTTCAACGCAAAGGCATATTCAGCGATGGAGAACATTCGATATATGTTAATAGATAGATATATAATGCAACGCTTGCACGTCTGGCAGTGCGTATAAAACCAGTCTTCGGATTTCTGTCTAACAGGGTGTCTGTAGGTAATTCTGACAATGAGAGACAATGAGACAAAGGTGTCCTTGGAAGATCATTGAAAGTTATCGTAAGTGACACGCATATAAATAAACTTTGCGATAGCTTCTTTTGACAATTCAGCACTTAGTTCTGACAATTCAGGCTGTAAAATCAACGTTCGTACTGCTTAATTAAGGACCTGTAGACACCCCGCTGCATTGTAATTTGTGTGGCAGTGTTAGCGAAGCTTTCATGGCTACGTCAAACTGTCCCTGTTCTCAATTCACAATCGACAATCAATCAAATCCCATTTTCGGCATCATTTTTTCATTTCCTTCCTTTTGACATACGCAGAAAATATTTCCCCTTTGTTCAGATAATCAAAAATAATATAAACTCGTTTTACTACTCATCCCATAAAATAGGTCTGGCACAAATCCGAACTGTCTCCCGACGGAGACTCGGTTCTCAATTGCGATATATTCAGAGCATAAAAAGAAAGTGTCTTTGCAAGTAGCCGTCCTCAGCATTGCTCCTCTCCCAGAGAATCCGTGTTATCCGCCATGTCCACGGGTGCCGGAGGGGCACGCATTTTCCCCCGGCCGCTGGTATAGGTGCTGGCATGGGCGACGGTGCTGCTATGGCCTGGGTACAGGTCCACCGAGCTGGAGATGGACTGCACCGAGCGATCCTGGAAGTAGTGGAAAGCCTCTTCGTCGAGGAAGGCCTGTTCCTCGCGGAGACCCTGCTCGAAGAGCTTGCGCTTGTGCCGGAACTCGATGGCCGTCTTGGTGTAGGAGTTGAGCGTAGTGACGGAGGCAGCCATGCAACAGGTGAAAGATCCCCATGCCATGCTGAGAGAAGACAAAAACAGAGAAACGTTTCATCTTGGCAGCTCTAGAAAATGGAGTAGTAAAAGTCTAGTGAAGTCATGAAAGTCTAGTTACACTGGTATCAACAAAGAGTTTAGATTAGCAGTAAAGACACAGGGGCCATAAATCAAGACTTTCTGCAGGTTTAGGTTCATGCTTTCGGGTGTAACTGTGGATTAAAGCATTACAAATTCATGCAGGAGTCATTTATTGTTATTGTCAAGTGGATTGGTATGCTTTACATTGTATATTTTTGTCAAAGGCATATAAGACTCACTTTGTCTGACTTAAGAACAAATCTAACTTACGAACATGCTCCTGGAACGGAACTTGTTCATAAGTCGGGGACTACCTGTTCAAGCCACATTGTTTAATTCCAAGTTTTTTGGATCAGATCGGATTTTCATGTCATGATGATTAATTACAAGTGACTTTCATCTGACTCTAATGTGGTCTGTCCTCTGAAATGGCATCTATGGGCCCATCAATACGTCTCCGATCACATGGTCTAGGTTAAAACATGTCATATTTGTGTTTGAAAGCTCATTCATTTTAAACAAATGGGTGCTACTTTACGAAAATATACGCTTGGGGTTTTGCTTTGGAGGACGGCGAGCAGTTAGTCGGCAGTATTTGTTGAGGCCCAGAAGCCAGAGGCCTCGCTGATTGATGACATCAGCACCCTACGCATGCTCAGAGGCAAAACGTTGCATGAATTCCTACCCGACCATTTCTCATTTAAGTCGCACAACCTCATATTGGATATCTAGTGTATCCATCTAGGACAACATCCTAGATCCTATCTATTAAACATCACATTTGCGTGTTAAAACAACCTTAAAATATCCAATCTGTGTCACATTACAGTAAAAAAAAAAAAAAAAAATCAGTCACAAAATCAGTTTGAGTCACTTCAGGCCGGTAATGTGAACAGAAGTATAAAAACTGGCATAAAACCAAATAAACTTGAGCCTGTGCCTCGTCCAAAAATTCCCCAAAAAAGTAAGTAGCTTGTGGGGTTGAGAAAATTAACATGACACCCTGATGGATTTCACCCAGCCTGCACTGCAATTACCTTTTGATTTACAGGTTTCTAGTTTACTGCTTTCAAAGAGAGACAGGAAGAAAAAACACACATGAGAAAGAAGTGTAGTGGGGAAAAAAAAAACGCTAAAAGAAATTGGCCAGATGGCAAAAAACAAATGAAGCAATTTCATCCTGGGCTAATGGATAGCAGTAGAGCATCTGTGGTAATTCAGCCAATGTAAATACCACTTTCATCCCTGTCAGAACCCAGCGCGCGTCTCAAGAGCTCTTATCCGAGCTCCAAAATACCACAAATCATTCGTACGATATAAATGCTTCATCACTATACGAAAAAAGAAAGTCCAATAGATGCCTATATTCTCAGTAAACGCTCTTGGATTTAATTCCACCTTTAGGTTTTTGGTATGTTGCATTGAACTACTGTAGATGAAATCTCATGCAATACGGGTGGAGAAGATCGAACAGCCAATTCCAGGTCAAACATAAGAGAATTTCTTTTAAAACAAAGGGAAAGGTGGAAGGGTTGGTTTGCCAGTGCTCAGTTCTCGCCGAACTGAACTGTTCTCTTTCATTCCGTGAAATTCCTAGCATCTTGTACTCATATTTAATGAGCATGCTTTAGTGCTGTTTAGGACTTATACTCTACTATCCTGTAGAATTATTAATATTAACCTTATGGTCAAAACACAGTATTGGTGCTGTTTTTTTCTTTTTTCTATGTTATACATATACAGTAATACATAAAATGTGTGTAGCCAAAGAAGCTACTTCTGACATTTTTGCAAATGGAAATGACCAATGTTGCTTCCCTAAAAATTTCAAGTTTTGGAGAGATATGTGCCCCAAAAATGGACACTGTTTGGCGTTATACTGTCTCGCTTCAAACGATAATAATGTACAGTAAATTGCAAATTATTCTTAGTTCTTTATGAGTATTGATACTAAAATTGGTGTAAGCTTCTAGAAGCAAATGATCTGTAAAAAATTGTCGCTTAAATTGTTTTTCCATAAAAAAAGCAAAAAATCTATAGTGTCAGTAACCATGTCAAATTCATGTCGGGATATCGTAACAATTTAGCATTTTAGAATAATACACATTTTCAGGTTCATGTCTTTTCATGTAAAATCGAAATTGGCAAAGTTTCATCTGAATGACAGTTAAGATCGTTGAAAGATTTGAATTTTAAAAAATAACGGACACTACGGACATAAATGGGTGTGAAACTGTATTTAGCAAATGTGTTTCTTTTTATCTGATAAAAATATAAATGTGTATGCGTGTTTACAAAAACGAAGCATGGATCAAGAGATAGGAAGCATTAAATATTATGAAAAATGCTTTTATATGATACTTTCTGAAAAAAAATTTTTTCACCTACAGTAGGTCAGAATTTTAAGCACCGATAACAGGTTCTGGCGGTTAGTATAAAGTCTTAGCATTTGTTCGACAGAGCAGTACTAACAAGGCTCTTCATCTTAAAACTAATCGTCCTGCAATAATTGGAAATGGTACATAGTGGTGAAAGATGGAGAAAAGTTCAAAGCTTTTTTTAAACCAACTGCAATAAAAGAGAAAGAAAGGGGGGGGAAAAAAGATCTAAACCTGCACTTTGTGATGTGAGTGTTTTATTCTTGGGCAGTGTTGTGAGGAAGGTGCACGTTAATGGGAATGGATTTTCCGTGATAGGAGTCCATTAGAGCGAGATGCGTGTGCTCCGGAATAAGGTCCAGACTCCCACACACTTGCGACTGCTCCTTCTTTAGCACGATTCATTAGCCCAGATTTTCATTCCGCGTGTGGCACAGAACGCCTTTTTACTCCTCACCCTTTTCCTCTGAGGTACGACGCACGCACTAGGAAATAAAGATGAGAAACTGAAAAACGCAAACACGCTTCCTGGTTCTAATTATGAGAGCGTCTTATTTAAAAAAAAAAAAACAAGATTTCACCATTATGTGAGAACCATACAGTGCAAATAAAAAGGCCACATTTTTTTCTTTTAAATATTTTTTTTTCCTAGCTTAAATTTTTTTTTTTCACTCGTCCTGTTAGGCCAATTATTTTTTTTCTCGTATTTTTTTTCAAGGTGGATTTATTTTCCCTCTTATTAGTTTCCTCGCATTAGAGGCTCAGTAGGATAAACTGTATCTCAGATGCTTTTTTTACTTAAGGAAAAGGAAAAACCTCAGCTGCATACATACAGTTAAACACAGCTGATCAAACAGCTGCATCAGCAGACTCTGAATCAGGAATCCTCGTTTAAAAAGAACACATTTAAACAACTCCATCCAGTACTGAACCATTTTACCAAGTTAAACAGAATTTGTTCCTAGTGAGATAGTAGAGTGTCAGAAACACTGACCAGAAGGACCAGCCGTAGTCCCAGGTGTGCGGTCTCCAGTCTTCGGGTCCCAGACTAACTGTGATCTGGAACACTTGAGTGTACATCATGTGAGCCACCATTCCCAAAAGTCCTGCAGGAGAAACATTCCAGATCAGTAACACATCACAGTCAGTTCTGGAACAAAAAGGAGTTTGATGAAACTCTGAAAAGTGATGATGAAGTTTGTTTGTTAAGATTCTTTTTTGGGTTCAAATGTTTCCCAGGTCAAATAGTCCTAACAATCCAGATGTTACAAAAAAAAACCCTAATAAAAACAGCACAAAAAGTGACATAAATCAATTACATATTTAGTGCATTTCAAATTTCGTGCCCATCTGGACTGTAGGTGTAATTCCACATTAGGGATTTCTGAGAGTAGCGAGGACTCAAGATTTGGAGGATGTGGGTGTGTGCATGCATTAAGAAGTGTGTGTGGCTTCAGGTTTATATATTCAATATGCCAGAAACCTTAGAAGCAAGGCATTATGAGTCACCGTAAAAACGATATTTCTCTGGGGTTATTAGAAAGATGACATCGGATAGTGTTCAAAAAATAAAAGTTATTTTTGGGATGAATTCTCTTAAGGATCTAATCAAAGTAAAGATCTAGGTTGGATGTAGCAGGCGAGATGAGAGGCATGCTTTCGCTTGACTTTGATGTACTGCGTTGTGGTGCAAAATCCAATTTCACAAGATTTTTTTGTTCTTTAACAATAAGATCGGTGGGGGAAAAAATAGTATAATGTATAAAAGTAAAATTTCCTTTTGGATCAATAATGTATGTATGTATGTATGTATGTATGTATCTATCTATCTATCTATCTATCTATCTTTCACCAGTTTGGAGCTAGCCACTGTTATCGAAGAAGTCTTTCTGATTATAATCCATGGTTTCGAATGAGACAGCACTGAGAATACAGTATACCGTATATGAATACGGGTCTGAGTATTTGTTATAAGAAGTGAAGGGTGAAGGTGAGCCAGCATTTTCCCACTCCCGCTTCAGATGCTGATTGATAGGCTCATCTCTGGGTCGGAGATCTCTCCCCGACCGGATGCTGCGTCTGGAATTAGTCAGTATTAAAGGCCCAAATGAACAGAGCTGGCGGCCAGCTGAGCAAATCGAATAATCTCAGTTCAAAAAGGAGCAGCTGTTCCTGGCAATCTGACAGCGAGGGATCAGGGGACAAGGCAACCAGGACTGAGATGCAGTCTCGCTTTAGTTTCAAAAGCTAAAAAAAAGTATAGAGGAAAAAAGCTGCTTAAAGTCTCTGCTCACTTCAACATTTCTACTCTTTACCCCATAAACACTAGGTGGGTAGATTATGGTTCTTTGGCTTGTCACCCCTAAAAGGCTCTAGTTAACCTTTCCCAGGACCCATGGGGATCGACTGATGTAAAGTAAGCAGATCTATATGGACATTTGAGGGGCAAAAGTGTTTTCTCAGTGGGTTTAGCTTAGAGTCTGGACAGATTGATGGAGATAGATTGAAGAGAGTGGATAGACTGATGGAGTTGGATTAAAGAATATGGATAGATAGAAGAAGTTGGATTAAAGAGTGTAGACAGAGGGATGGAGCTAGATTGAAGAATGTGGAAATATTGATGAATAAGAAGTGTGGATGGAGATAGATTGAAGTGGGAGGCTTAATGGATGCAATTGGATTGAAGATTGTGGATAGAGGAATGGACGTTAATTAAAGAGTTTCAATAGATGCATGAAGTTGGATTAAAGAATGTGGATAGATGGATGGAGTTGGATTAAAGAGAGTGGATTGAGTGTTGAAATTGGATTAAAGAGAGTGGATAGATGGATGGAGTTTGATTAAAGAGTGAGTACAGAGCGATGAAGTTGGATTAAGGAGAGTGGATAAATGGATGGAGTTGGATTAAAGGGTGTGGACAGAGGGATGGAGCTAGATTAAAGAATGTGGAAATATTGATTGGGATGGATAAGAACTGTTTATACTGTATATGGATGGCGATAGATTTTGGTAGATGAATGGAGATGTTTTAAAGAGTATGGAAAGTTGGATGTAGTTTAATTGAAGACTATTGACAAATGGATGGAGATGATTTGAAAAGTGTGGATAGAAGGATGAAGATAGTGGGAGGATTAATGGATGCAGTTGGATTGAAGATTGTGGATAGAGGAATGGAGTTTGATTAAAGAGTGCCAATAGATGGATGGAAATGGTTTAAAGAGTGTGAATATATGGACTGGGATGGATTGAGACATGTGGATAGTAAAGTTGGATGGAGATTGAATAATGTCTATATATGGATGGAGATGGATTAAAGAGTGTGAATAGGTGAATGGAGATAGATTGAAGAGTGTGAATAGATGGATGGAGATCAATTGAAAAATGTGGATAGCTAGAAGAAGAGAATATTAATTGATCTACATTTGCAAAACTGGTCCAGAAAACTCTGACCAGAACCCAAGATTGGTACAGTGTGGATACATGGATTGGGATGGATTGAGACGTGTGGATAGTTGCATGGAGATAGATTGAAGAGTGTGGTTAGATGGATGAAAATTAATTAAAGAGTGTAGATGGATGGAGATGGATTCAAAGGATTTCAAAGGATCCATTTTTTTGTGAGAATGGACAGAGATGGATAGAAGAATATGGATAGATTATATGTAGTTTGATTTACGAGTATGGATAGATACTGTAGATGGAGATGGATTAAAGAGTGTGGATAGATGGATGGAGATAATAAATAAATAAATCCTCCTTATCCTTAACCTCCTTCGGGCCCTTAGTGTTGAAGGATTGATGGATGGATGGAGCTCAACTTGTAGTGTTATATAAACACTTTATATACTTATTAAAAAGTTAATACAACACCATGTTCTTAAGAACCTGTGAACGAACCTACTGTATAAAGCCTGAGTCTGTGCAGAACCTGATAATCTAGAATTGTTTCCAGTTAGCTGTTGTTTCCAAGTAGCACTTTTTTTTGGAAAGCTTGAGTGGTTAGACATTTAACATAACTCTTAGGATCCCTTAAACATTCTATGCAGAGACTTAAAACAGTGTCTATTATAAAACATTAAAATCAAACTCATTGAACAATCTAAGACTTTTTGAAAAGTGTAGATGATGGATGGATGGAAGAATCGACGGACGGATGGATGGATGGATGGATGGATGGAGAGATTAACTTAATTGAAGGTAAAATTAGATACTAGCCAAGGTTCATTGGCTTGACCATCAGATGGAATTTTCTTCCTCTGAAAGAAGTCTTTAAAAAAATGAAATGTATAAACTCTCTTTATGGAGTCTTTACGAGATCTCTTCATGAATGTAAATCCATGGCTTGGTTGGTAGATGGAAGAATGTCACTGGTCTCCAGTGTTAAAGGTAGGTGCTGGGCATGCTTAAAAAGTTACTGTAGCTGTCTTAAGGGTTTTTGTTTGTCCCAGAGTGGGAAAACTTTAAAGGTTTAAAGGTTCTTTTTAGATCCCAATATCAGACAGAATCCTTTAGAGAGACAGAAAGGTTAAACATCCACTGGACCTCTGAGAATCTTTTCTACACTGAGGACGACCGAAGAAATGTTAAACCTCCTAAGGCACTGTTCAGTTTGTCATGTTTTTAATTTCTGTCAAATGATCTAACTAGCAGGCACTTCAGGTGAGTGTGGCTTTCATCATGAGGCGCTGTATGTGTAAGGAGGACATGCATGATCAGAATAAACAGGTTATTTTGGGGATACCTGACAGCACAGTGAAGACGGCGGCAAAGGCGTTCAGCTTCAAGCCATCGATCACGTTGCTGGAGTGAAAGAGCTCCAAGCACATTAGACTGAAGCCAACCACCAGCAGCATGATGTATAGCACCTCCGAGACCACTGACAGCCAAAGGACACCTGCACACCCGCACACACACACACACACATTTGTGAGCACTCCTCCGCTGCGTAATAAATGTAACAATTTCTGTTTACAAGGTCATGTAAAAATAAACAGTTCAGCCTTTATTATTAGCAGGCCAAATTACGACAAGATGCTTCACATTAGCAGGAATTCACTCTTGCACATTTTAAGCTAAGGACGAGAAGTAGGAGTGGAAACCTTACAGTATATTGTCTTTTATGTCACCACATTCTGAAATCCACATCTCCAACTCTGAGATGTCATTGCTTTGTTGCCCTACTGTGTTACCTGTTCAGTGTTAAATGCTTAATCAGATTTTATGTCAAAGCATCTTGGGGGGAAAAAAATTGCATCCATCTATCCATCATCATCTATACCACTTCTTTCCCGCTTACAGTATATCACATCCTGTTTTAAGGTTCACTGAGGGCTGGAGCCTGCGATGGATTGGCACCCTGTCCAGGGTGTACCCCGCCTTGTGCCCGAAAGTCTCCTGGGATAGGCTCCAGGC
>JAQQZS010000008.1:24483385-24495823 GCA_030068045.1 Platyallabes tihoni | reverse complement strand
GGACTGTGGGAGGAAACTGGAGTACCCGGAGGAAACCCACCAAGCACGGGGAGAACATGCAAACTCCATGCACACAGCGACGGGAATGTATATATATATATATATATATACTCCGGATATATATATCACTCCGGATAGTTGCTGATGGTTCTGCATATTCTTACAGTGCTGTCTGATCAAATATTCATTGTAATAAATACACCTCCATCTCATTGCTTCCTCCTCTGTCTTTCCACAGAACACTTGTTCTCATTTGCAGCTCGGCGCCTCTCAGAACCCAGAACATGAGCGCAGGACTGCACAACTGTGGAGTTTTTTTTTCCATGAAAAGTTGCACTTCTGTAACTAACAAACATAACCTAGCAAACTGAACTTTATTTCCTGGTTAGATGGTTTCTGGTGGGTTATTTGGACGAGTAAATTGTCTGCAAATTGCTTGTTTATATTCTCTTTAAAAAAGTAGTCCCTCAAGAGTTCCTAAAAAGTAGTTCCTCAATAGTTCTTTGGATTTATATGCTTTCTATATCTTAAAAAAAAAAAAAAGTCTTATCTGTGGATCTTCAGGTGGTTAATGCTTTTACACTGTTATAAAGTTGTTCCTCAAGGGTTCTTTGTATGCCTGATTTGTCTTTAGTCTTAAAAGTGGCTATCTCAAGTTCTCTTGGAATGGCTAGGTTTTTAGAAATTTGACTAAAACGATTCCTCAGTTGTTCTTCATGTAGTTCTTTCTTCTCCACCAGAAAGGTTATACCGTAGGAGTACATGAATTTTCTTCAGTCATTAGCCAGTTTCTTTAAAACATTTCCTCCGGAGTTCCCTAGATGGATAAATTTTCAACAATCTTACCAAAGCATTCGGACTCGGCAGGTCTTTGGATGGTTATTTTTAATACCATCTTATTAAACATGTTCCTCAAAGGTTCTTCGTATGAATAATTTTTCTATCGTACAAAAAGTTTATCTCATCGGTTCTTTTGATGGGCTTTTTTTTTCTTTTTTTGCTGTACAGAAAAGAGATCTTCAAAGATTCTTAAACACTTCATTTTTCTGCACAATTTAAAATGTCTCCTCAGGTGTTCACTAAATGGGTCATTTTTCTACAAGCTTTCCTCTGTGCTCCTTTATGTGGCTTTTAGTTCTACACCCTGATGACGAGGGTTCCTCAAGGGCCCTTAAGGATTGATAGGTTTTCCATTTTGGTTCTTTTGGGTGATTAATGGTTCTACACTCTTAAAGAACGGTTCCTCAATCATTCTTGCTACTGTATGGCTATGGAAATTGGTTTCCTCAGGATTCCGCGGTGGTTCTTTGCAATGGCTAATGGCCTTACATTCTTATAAGGTTATCTGAGAGCATTAATTTTCTTCAGTCTTTTAAAAAAAAAACGGTTCTTTAGATGACAGTTTCTTTGCGTTATTCTGAATGCTTTGCATAATTAATGGCTGCGGCAGGGTGGTGTACGTAGTGGTTAGCCATGCGGCCTCATACTGTAACTCCAGGGTTGAGGGTTCGGGGTTCTACCTTAGGTTTGTGTGCATGGTGTCGAAAGACATGCAGGTCAAGCTGATTTGTGTTCCAAAAAAAATTGACCACAGTGAGTGGCCCTGTGATAGATTGGCACCCTGGTCAAGGTGTACCCTGCCTTTCCTGTGATATGCTCCAGGCTTCCTGTGACCCTGTGTAGGATAAGCAGTGTAGAAGATGAATGAATGGATGGTTAACGGTTCTTGCAGCCATTTCTCATTGCTGCCACAAAGAACTTTTCACTGTTACATAGTGCTGACACTGGAGACTCCTTCCATAGAAATTTAAAACAGCAAAGATTATACAGATTAAAAAAATAATAAATATCATGTTCCTGTATGCATAAGAAACATATCTGAAAAAATAACATGCCTGTGTTGTTTTTGGTTTTAGCACAGCGCTCTCAAAAGAGAAAGAAAGAGAGAGAGAGAGAGAGAGAGAGAACTGAGCTTGAAAGGTGCAGTCACTGCAGTTTTCTTCCACATTATTGTTGAAAGACTGACAGAGTTGAACATAATTGGATCAATACGTCGTGATTAGTGCCAGTCATTTGACTTGACCCTTGACACACACACACACTTTTGTGATGTAAGCTTGTTTGTAATCCAGACTTATATCTATCCTCCTATGAGTCCTAGTTAAACCTCATTCTGTTCGTTTTTTAGCATGTCAGTGGTCTTAAATAAAAGGCAAGGTCAGGTGTGAGTCAGCGGATTGTCAATATCCACTTCATAGGATGTTTTTCATCACAGTTTTATTGCCAATACGGGCAGTAATGGAAAGTTTAATACCCGGTATACAACATTTATGATATGTCACCTGAGCCTAGAGAACTTTTTTACAATAACACTGAGGACTGAAATTGGAAAAACATTCATATATATATATATATATATATATATACACACACACACTATACGTATAGCTATAAACAAAGCTACAATCAGAGAGCATTGTAAATGCGGTGTTTTTCGTGGCGAGTGGGATCAGACGGGCCCGGATGCTGTTCTAATGACACTCGTTACTCACCTCTCTCCGACGCTGGAGCCAGATCGATGAAGCTCCTGCATTTCTCACCTGGAAAAGATAAACAAAAAAGGGTGTTAAACAAACACACACTCTTAGAACATCCATCTTTATCAGTGCGGAGTATTTATTAGTGCTGTCAATCCATTAAAAATTTGATCTAGTTAATCACAGTCAATTTTAAAGTGCTGCATTTAGTGCCTGGGTAGGACGGGGCGTGGCACCTCACCGGGCTCAAACACAGATCTGAAAACTAACAACCTACTGTAGACCCTTAACTGCCTGAGGCACATCTCACCTTTAACATACTCTTGTAACCCTTGATGGTGGCTCCCACTCACAGCTTTTATTCAAGTTTTATTTAAACTTCCATCTAGAAGCCTTTTATAATGAAACTTGCCGCTCAGCACACCTGGTGATGTCTCATTATCCGCGTGAAACGTGCCGTTATCGCACACTGCCGGGTAACCATGCTGCGATTAATGGAAAGAACAAGATGTAATCCTCATAATACATATATGTTTATGTCTAAAACATGTTACATTTAATGTGGAACTTGGAAAAAACAAATGAGTTTATGTTCTCCGTCACGTGTTTATGCAATAACACACTTGAAGTCGCGCTGTTGTGCTGAATATCAGCACGGCTGTGATGCAGCCTTTAGTACCGTAGAAATCACAGCTGTGCTGATATTCGGTACTACAGCACAACATCGAGTGCGATATTGTTTTTATACAAGAGTTCCACAAACACCAGTTATTATCAACAGATTATTTTGCTCCACCAACACATATCCTTCTGTGACTGATGGCGAGGAACTGGGGTGAAAGTGGTTTTAAGTTCGCTGTAGCGGTAGACCAATCATAAAGGGCCGCGCCATCTGACCAATCACAGCAGTGAGGGCTCACGGAAAGGAGGGATTTAGACAGACTGAATCTTCGAACTGCTTCACACGAGTCGTTTACGAAACATTTAGAAATGGGGTAAAATTAACTAAAGTGTTTTGTGACCTTGCATACATGTAAACCTGTTTTAAGAGACTCATTAAGCAATATTAGCAACCTTTAAAATGGCACAATAGGGGCATTTTAATAGACCAAGTCCCTCTCTAACCCCCCTTGATCAAGGGCACTACTTGGTGTAGAACAAGTGATGGTACACCCTAAACAGCGCACTAGTTTTCCATTTAACGCTAATTGGGATTCAATCTCAGAGCCGTTAGTTAGCTGTTGATTAGAAATCTTGAAATGTCCGTATTAGTTAGCGTTACCTGCACGTCATATTATGAAGCGTAAAACACAGAGTATTCCTCAGCATCATCTCATCTGCAACAGAAGCAATGAATGCTCAGGCACTAACGCTAGTAATCACATATCTGTACACCTTCTGAGATAAGAAATAGAGATATGATAATATCACTGCAATTTAATATCCTTGTTTCTCTTTTGAATGAGTTACACAGTTCACCATGACATGCTATGAACAGATGAAAATAATCAGCAGAACCAAAGCTATTATTGCTAGTTGCTAGGTTACTCTTTTATCTGTGTGACAAAGCATCAGGTAATCCATTAGGTCATCTTTCTGGAATTTTTTTGGCTTTGAAATACGCCTCGACACCTAATGTCGGTTAACAATGCTGCGATTGACGTCATGGTGGTCACTAACACCCTGCATGACCAAGGCTGCGACTGGTTGCCAGATGAGCTGTCCCAATGATTCATGAGTGATGCAAAGTGTCCGTCATGTCATCTTGGTGACACAAATCCAGGACATACGCGTGCTTCGGGGTTCTCCACATGCTTTTTGTTTTCGTGATGCAGTACGCCTGTGCTTCACATCTTGTCCTGTCTCCGCCGCGTCACATCGCTGCTTTGCTACTGATTACACTCCGCTGTTTTGCATCTCGCTTTGTGCCAAGTTTGCTTTCTTGTCTCCTCTGCATGCCACAGTGTTTTCTGAAGTCTTGCCAATTACATTCATACCTTTTAGACTCTTTCTCACGGCTTCGGCCTTCAAATAAGGATTCCGCCTGACCTCCAGACGCTAGACGTGTAGCACCGGAGAGTCACGACGTGACGGACAATGAATAAAAGCCACTTTGTGTATGCGTTTTTTATTTTCTCACCGACTCTCGCAGAGGTTGTAGTCGATTTCAATTAAATGTCGAGCAAATAGTTTTTTTTGGGGGCTGTTGTTGTTATCTTTTCCCACTCAAGAGAAATGTGTTCAAATTCTCTCCAGATGCCAGAAATTAGAATTGAAAAGCGCTGCAATATTTCTGTAAATCAGTTTTTGGAGTGTTTTTTCTACTCTGTCCACGCTACGACTACGCGTATGAGCTCTCGCTATTAATCAGTGCCATGTTAAATATCAATTAACCAACTCCGCTACGGTGACTCCAGCACGCCGCATAACGGATCACTCCAATCTGGCTAATATCATTTATTGCTCTAACACCTCACGTGCATAATTAATGAGGTTTCCTGACCTTTGCTTGCATTACAACGACTTTATCTCCTGTTTCTGAAAGACAGAAAGCGTGGCTGTCTTAATAACTTAATAACATGATTTTAT
Organism: Platyallabes tihoni; assembly: GCA_030068045.1. Taxonomy (NCBI): domain Eukaryota; kingdom Metazoa; phylum Chordata; class Actinopteri; order Siluriformes; family Clariidae; genus Platyallabes; species Platyallabes tihoni. The sequence continues at coordinate 24,490,697 of JAQQZS010000008.1, read as the reverse complement.
TTTTTTGTGTTTAGATACTGCATGTCTGTGTGTTGTATATGATTGTGTCTCTTCTAAAGTAATAAACAATACAAACTGGAATAAAATAAAACCCGAACATGAATACATGTTATGCCAAAAATCATCAAATCCAACAGCTTAATCCTTTATAAATGTGATTACTCCATGGTCTCATCCCCTCTTTTCCTCTCTCTCTATCCTCCCTTAAGCCTGGTTTACCGAATTTATTGCCGTCTTGGATGTCATTTCCATTACTCAAACGCTTTCTGTGTCTGGAGTTAGACTATTTAGAGATATTATCCCGATATTCTTCCCTTCTCTGCCTCTGACTTGTACTGTATTATGCACTAATGAACGCTCAGGGTGTAATGTCAGAATACAGCCTGCTCTCCACACCATGTTAACCATTACATTCCATCTGACAGCAATTTGTAGGCACTTTCTGCAGAGATCCTGTTGTGAAAATCAACTTTTCCCAGCTCTTCTGCTGGTGGTTGGGATATAATGAGTTGCAGTAATACGGACAAGATGTGAAATCTGTAGATCTGGCTAGAGCCATTTCTTCAATTCAGACATGAAAAAAAAGGAACATTCCAGTTTCAGTTACAGTGTATAATTGGCACATTGCAGCCAATCAACACTGCTGATGGTGCGCTACCCTGATTAGTACACTAGTATGCAATTCAGGACGAAACACACATGGCTCCGGGGTTAAATGTCACATTCACAAATGCCTGCTCGAGGTTAAAACACTAACAGATTACAAAAGACTGGGTTTTTTGCAAGTTAATCTATCCATCACAGTTTGTCCATCCATACATCAATTTATCCTTCGATTTATCCACCAATCTATTTATCTATGAATCCATTCAGTGATCTATCCAAACATCCATCCATCCATCCATTATTTCATTCACTACTTTTTGCAACAACACTGCATCCATCTATAATTTATTCCATCCATCCATCCATCCATCCATCCATCCAATTACCTACCTATTATTCATCCATATATCATATCCTTCTCCTGCTTTTGCAATACTTTGTCCATCCATCAATTATTCCATTCATCCAACTGTTCATATTATATCATTTTCCTATTTTCTGTTCTCTCATTTATTGATCCATCCATCCATTCATCCACCCATATCTATCCAACTATCATGTCCTTCTTTTGATTTGGCAATTTTGTTTTCATCAATCCATCTATTTACTGCATCCTACCAATGGATTCAATGCAGTGATCAATCCAATCATTCACAAATCTATTTATCTATCAATACATTCAGTTATTAATCCATCCATCCATCAATCAATTCATCCATCATTCCATTAAATGTTTTTTCAATAATATGTCCATCCATCAATTATTCCAAACATCCACAAATACAAGTTTATCCATCCATCCATCATATCCTTCCTTTCCTTTAGCAATAATGTACTCTATACTCATCTATCTATCTATCCATCAGTGGATTGTTGTCTCCATTCATCCAACCATTAAATGTTTTGGCAATACTCCATCCATCCATCAATCCATTTTTTCTACTATTCGTCTGTCCATATCATTTTATGTTCTTATTTTCTGTTGTCTCATTAATTGATACATCCATCCATCCATCCATCCATCCATCCATCCAGACAGCCATATAAAAATCCATGCACTCACTGCTATTGCAATACTGAATGCTTGCACAAATTATTCCATCCATCCATCCATCCATCCATCCATCTCCATCTATCATATCCTTCTTCTGCTTTGGCAATACTGTTTCCATCAAGCCATCTATTTATCTGATATCCCTAATATTGATCCTTGCAGTGATCAATGCAATCATTCACAAATCGATTCATCTATCAATATATTCAGTTATTAATCCATCCATCAATTCATCTGTTATTCCATCAATCCATCAATTATTCTATCCATCCATTCATCCCTTGCTCCTTTCATCCTTCCATTAACCTATTATCTATTATTCCTACCACTGACCCATCCAGTGACCCACCGATATTCATCGATTTATTCGTCTATTTTGTTGCTACCTATCTATCCATCCATCTGATAGATGCGATTTTTAAAGTAAAATGAAAGCTTCTTCTAATTACGAGTGGTGATGGAGCTGAATGTGTCAAAGCTATAATATGATCTGACTGCAGACTTTGTAGCTTTTAAACACATAAGCTTATAAATAGAGCAAAAGTTTTGTGTGGGGGACGCGGCTGAGAGCAGGGTTCAGTAAGAAAACGGTTACCACGACAACCCAGATGTAAACAGACTGTACAACAATTAGACTGATCACAACTGTACTATTAAGGGAACCTTTTTTTAAGTGCTTAGATTAAGTTCTATTTTATACAAATACCAATATTGGGCAAATGCTAAAAGCTTGTACTTTGTGCACTAAAACTAAGACATATTCTATTTTTGTTTTGTATAAAAACTCAGGAATCTCAGCTGACTTGGCATGCTTTATGTTTTCTGCTCATCTGCGTGGCTGAGATTTTCTCCGCTTCAATCTTAAATCCCACAAGATGATCTAAATCCCTCTGCCAGCCGGCTAAGTGATCTCCAGTGTGTGTTAATTAAAAAGGCGAGATTCTTTTACATGAGGAAAATATCAGAAAAAAAAAGAATACGTGACTGATACAGTGGGCTTTCATTAATTAGTGACATTTATGATGTTTATGATGCTGATGTAACATTATTAGAATAGCTGCCATTGTTTTCTGGGCTTTCTGATAAGCTACTACATCCAACATGCAATGAAAATTTGTTAAAAAAAAAAAAAAAAAGCTGATTTTAGCTTACATTTTTCATTTTATATGTCTAATAACATTTGCATTTTATGTATACATATTCTTTAAATCTGTGGGGGTCTGTGGATTGCTCAGTGAATGGATGGCGAATGATGATTATGGGCAATAAAAAAAAAAATCCTCCCATAATGCTTTTCGCAGCTCGAGGGGAAGGGGGAGTTGGGTGGCATTTTGGACATTTTTCAAAACTGTTGCTCTGAGCAAGAAATAAAATATGAATGCTGCTGCCGCTGTGTTGGCAATTTCAGCAGATTATTTCCGTTAGTAAAGCGGTACGACAGTAAAATTGTGCGTAGTCGAGTAAAATTATGTTAATTAACCAACTTTTTGACTGAAATGCAAAAGAAAAGTCAACTTGTAAAAGAAAGTAAACATGAGCAACTTGGCAAATGCTTCATTTCTAGTGAAGAAAGACTTTAATTCTGGCACAGTTGGGAAATTTTAGATTTAATACCGCGACTGCTTCCGATTTGTGGGGTCCAAACACTCTTGAGAAACAGTGCCTCCAGTGACCGGTTCTTACCAAATTACACAAAACACTAAAGCAAAAATTGGGGTTTTTCTATTTACTTGTTAGTGTATCAATGTCATTTTTTTAGACACACATCCACCTTGCAAGTACTGGGTCGGACCCCCTTTTGCCTTTACTAACTGCCTTAATTTTTCATAACATAAACTCAACAACATTCCTTAGAGATCATACGATGATGCGAGATGACCTCTCCTGCTCCACCACGTCCCTAAAGTGCTATATTGGATTATGATCTGGTGACGGTGGAGGCCGTGTGAGTACAGTGAATTCATTGTCATGTCCAAGAAACCAGATGATTTTAACTTTCTGACATTAAAACCTCTGTAGACCAACTAGGGAGGCCAATGGTGACCATCGTATCTATTACCATTTGTATGACCATGGTAAGACCTCCAGTCAATATTCACACACTACAGGCAATTTGGGAACACCAATCAGCCTAATCTGCATGTCTTTGGACTTTGGGAAACCCACCAAGCACGGGGAGAACATGCAAACTCAACACACACAGACCCCAAGGCGGGAATCGAACCCGGACCCTGGAGGTGCGAGGTGACAGTGCTAACCACTCAGCCACAGTGCCGCCTCAATTGTTACTAAGCGCCCAAAGTGTGCCAAGAAAATCTCCTCTATACCATCACACCACCATAAGAACGAACTCATGTTTTACGAGCAGTGTTGAAGGACGTTACTTTTTAAAGTAACTAATTACATTACAAAATTACTGTCATTAAAAAGTAATCAGTTACATTACAGCGTTACTTTCTGATAAAAGTAACTAGGTGAGATAGGGGTATAACAGCAGGGATAACAGAGGGGGGTGGGTTATTGGGGGCGGGGCTTGTAGGACAACTTTCACACACACACACACACACACACACTTATGGAATTAGTGCTGTTCTGGAGTCCAGGAGCAGAAAGTTGGTCATGCTATTTAAGTGGATGCGGTGTATAAGGTCTCTCGCAGTGCAATAAGAAAATACACTCACCTGCCACTTTATTAGATACACCTGTTCAACTGCTCGTTAATGGCAATATCTAATCAGCCAATTACATGACAGCGACTCAATGCATTTAGGAATGTAGACATTTTCCAAATGAGCTGCTACAGTTCAAATCGAGCATCAGAATGGGAAAGGAAAGTTATTTATGTTGTTGGTGCCAGACGAGCTGGTCTGAATATTTCTGAAACAACTGGTCTACTGAGATTTTCGTACGCACAACTATCTCTAGGTTTTATAAAGAAAAGTCTGAAAATATCTAGTGAGAGGCTGTTCTCCAAGAGAAAATGCTTTGTCAATGTCAGAGGTCAGAGTCTGGTTCGAGCTGATAGAAAAGCAACAGGAACTCATATCTCATTACAACCGTGGTATGCTGTAGAACATCTTTGAATGAATGACACAGTCAACCATGATGGGCTACGGCAGCAGAACACCACACCCGGGTGGTCAATTGGGCATCGCCAACATCGGACAACGGAAATCTGGAAAAACATCGCCTGGTCTGATGAGTCTCAATTTCTGCTGTGACATTCGGTTGGTTGAGTCAGAATTTGGCGTAAACAACATGAAAGCATGGATCCATCCTGCCTCGTAACAACGGTTCAGGCTGGTGGTGGTCGTGCAGTGGTGAAGAGGAGATTTTCCCGGCATACTCTGGGCTGCTTAGTAACAATTGAGCATGGTTTAAATACCACAGCCTAACTATTTATAGAGTATTGTTGCTGAACATGTCCATTACTTTATGAGCACAGCATAATGTTGCAAAGTTAAAATCATCTGGTTTCTTGGACATGATAATGAGGTGACTGTACTCACACGGCCTCCACAGTCACCAGATCTCAGATCCCTTTGGGACATGGTGGAGCATCACGGATGTGCCTACACTCTCTGTTTTCAATTAATGGCATTATGCTTTTTTTTGTTTGTTTTTTTGTTTTGTTTTTGCATGTTAGGCTCACCATAATTAACAACTTTATTAGTCCTTAATATTGTTTATACAATCATTAGTGCATTAGGAATTATAACTAAAGCGACTACAACAACTTTGTGAGTACTTAAAAATATATATATATACATTATGTAAAAATTCTTTATGACTCTCGGCGGCCTCTTTTTTAAACACCTCCACACACACTTAGCAATATACAACAGCCCAGTAATCATAAAATACAATTTTTTTACAACCAAATTCATCCTCAGGGATGTTGAGTTCAAACGCGGGCTTTCTAAAGTTTAGTTTATTTAACGGAAAGATTAATGGTACATGCGTGAGAGATTTCATTCAGGCTTTTTTGTGCACATGAGAGTAATCTTAATAATTATTGGAAAGCACATGACTTAACGTGAATAATCAGGAATTTAAAAGTTTTTTTTTATAGTTTAAGAATACATTTTCTGATCTGACTTTTTAAAATCCAAAGACTCAGTTGTTTTCACATCTAGTATGAGTTTATCATTTCACATGTAATTATACGTCATTTCCATTACTTCACGTGCAATTTTAGGGAAACACCTGTAAAAAACATCACCTGCATAGAACAGACAGTACTGTATATTGAAATGCACCTTTACACCTCCTGTTAGTCATATTAAATTCACAAAATCACCTTTGCTTTTTTTCATGTGATCACACGTTACTCACAGGATATCACATACAATTTTTATATGGTAATCAATGAATCTTTTTTATTTTTTGCATGTGATGTTACTCTGATGTTACTCTGTCACATGTTATTCTGCAATCTGATATTACGTGCAGTTTATGTTTATGCTTTTTATTTGACTCACTCACTCATCGTCTATACCGCTTTATCCTGTATACAGGATGGAGTCTAGGAGGCTTAGAGCATGAGGCAGGGTACACCCTGGATGGGGTGCCAATCAATTGCAGGGCACACACACACACAGACACACGCTCATTCACACACTAATTAGCCTTGTCTGTATGTCTTTGGAGGAAACCGGAGCACCCGGAGGAAACCCACCAAGCTCAGGGAGAACACACACAAATACCGGAGGTGTGAATCGAACCCGGACCCTGGAGGTGCGAGGCCACAGTTCTAACCACTATACCACCTGGTCACAAATTAGTCCAGTAATTATATAAGACAACAAAAAAAAAACTTATATGTGAAAAACTTACATGTGAAATGTTACGCAAAAGCATGTTATGGGTAAGTCACTGTTGTGATTAGTGTCGCATCACTTAAAGTGCTGAGGGTCCGAGCTACGAGGCGTTAGAATAAGTGGTGTAGTGTAAAGTCCCACCTCCGCCGTGGATGTTCTCCTCGCAGGAGTACCAGATGCCCGCGTGGAAGTGCCGGAACAGGAAGCGGTCGTCCCCGGTCTCCCAGCTGTAGTGCACTTTGCTCGGGTCGGTGTCGTTGGCTCCGTAGTCGATGCAGTGGTGGCGCCGCTCCTTGCTGCAGCTCGGCTTGGGCACGCGCTGGGTGCCCTGACACCAGTACGCCGTGGCGAACGCCGTGCTCGAGAGCAACAGCGCGAGCAAGTTCAAGCCCACGGAGAGCAGCGCGCGAAACCGGCGGCTCGTCTTCATGGCGCGCGAGGGATGAAGCGCGCGGGGCTCATGCGCGGGGACGGCCGGGACCGGAGACGAACGACCAGGAGACCAGGAGAGTGTGTGTGTGTGTGTGTGTGTGAGAGAGAGAGAGAGAGAGAGAGAGAGAGAGAGTTAACGGGGTTACCGGGACCGGAGAGGCGCGCGCTCTTCAAGCGCATGCGGAGCGCGAGCGAGACGTGGAGATGTGAGTACAGCACGAGCGCGCAGACAGGACAGGAGCGGCAGCTTCAGTCCGCGCGCGCACGGTGTGTGTGTGTGTATGTTCTCCCCTTTCTCTCTTACACACTCTCTCTCTCACACTCACACACACACACACACACACTCTCTCTCTCTCTCTCTCTCTCTCTCTCACACACACACACACACACACACACACAC
>JAQQZS010000008.1:24439536-24453218 GCA_030068045.1 Platyallabes tihoni | reverse complement strand
TGTTCATTCATAGTTTTGATGCCTTCAGTGAGAATCTACCAATGTAAATGCTCATGAAAATAAAGAAAACACATTGACAGATAGATGAGAAGGTGTGTCCAAACTTTTGGCCTGTACTGTAGATTAAATTTAATAAATAAGACCAAATGTTTTACTGCGACAGCCTACAAAGTGCCTAAAGATACAAAATCAAAAATTGGTTGTTTATCCAGCAACCTCAGCAGCGACCTCATTTCCCCTCTCGTCTGTTCCAACCACTCAGCATTCAGCATCAACAGTATATTAACCACCGGCCTGATCATCGGCACCTGTTTTAAAACACAAAACATTCCTCTGAAACTGCTTTGGTACAGGGACTAGACTCAAAATATCCCTCTATATCTCTAATAATAGAGTTAAAAATACAAAAAAATACAAGAAAGTCTGGCTCTTCGGAAGAAATATATGAACAAATCAGTGGCGACTGCAGACCTTTGCATAGCACTGTACTGTATAATAAGCAAAACTTCAGATGTAACTATACAATTACAAACAGTAAAATTTAATAAACAGTATAATGTTTCATCCATCCATCCAGGACCCTCTGTAGTCCAACTAGGGACCGTGGAGGCCAATGGCGATTAGTATTGTATTTAAAAACAATCAACTTTGTCCTTATTTTTGATTAATAAGAGCTGAATGTGATGCTTGCTCTATGAATATATCTTTTATTTTTTACTTGCTGTTCATGAAAGTCACTACAATGATGTCATGCCAATGTTGTCTCTTGGTTACACCCACACAACCCCCTTCACACACATACACACACACACTAACCCTCCATCCGAAAGGCTTTTCTGTGTCTGCTTCCATAAATATAGTTTATAATGTCCATCACTGGACTGAGTGTGAATTCGTTCAGAGGGACTTGCAGATTTATGGCACGTGTCTACGCTTTCAAAATCACTACAGAGACGTTTCTGTTACGAATAATTCATCTTAAAAATCTTGTGTATGTATGCATATATATCTCTGACACATGAGACTCACGTAATATCCAAGAATGACTAATGAAACAATTATATATGACTCCCGTTTGGAATAAATTCCTGCAGCCACTGCCGCCAGCCCTTTAACGCGTAAGATTGAGGATCTGAGCTTTAAAGAAATCGATAAAGAATGTATTTGTGTTTGTCTGAAGGCTGTTTTGAACATTATTAATTATAACATTTTACACTATTAAGTACGAATGAAATGCAAATGAAATTAAATACACAATCCCTCATGGTGACTGTGTTATCCGAATGTAGATGACACTGCCATATCTTTAGAAGCTTCTTCCATTCTTACGCATTTTGTTCATCTTTCAAATCAAAGCCCGCGGCAGGAACTGTGGAGCACCTAGGTCGTCTCCTGTGTCCAAATCAGTTATCCACTCAATGGGAGAGGCTCGACTCCCAACCGCAAGTGCAGTTTTAGTGAAAATGACTATCAATTCGAGATTGTATGAATTTGAATCTTGATGATGCAAGAATCCAAACAGGGGAAAATGAATAATGTTGTCTGGGCGAGAGGGGCATGTTCTCTCTACCAGGTCACTACAGCAACACTACTCGGTCGCGAGGTCATAGCGCTTTCCTCTGAGCGTGTTCGCTCTTCACTATTGTGTCTCTCACTTAGCTTATTAAATCTTTAATACAATACAGCTTTATAAAGACAGTGTGATGATGGAGAGACTTCAGCTTCCCTTCGTGTCACCTCCGCTCACGACACGACCGCCTTCCAGTTGACATTTCTGTCATTTGGCATTTCGCTGTCTTTTTTTTTTTTTTCCTTTTCCCGAAACGCAATGTCAAACAGCTCAGATGAAAAGAGGACTCTGTCAGAATATTAACAAGACTGCTAGGATTTGAGAAAATCCTCACACATGATATGACAGGTAATAACATTATGGTGCCACGGATATTACATTTCTAATAGATCAAAAAAAAAAAAAAAAAAAAACATTTTAGACATGTGTCCTAAAAGTACATTCAGATAAATGGCAAATTTAAACATTAATAAAACTATATTTTTTCTCGCTTCAAACTGGCTATTCATGTAAATCTTTTGGAAATTGTATTCTTTTTCACTGCAAAAAAAAATACCTCTTAGCAAATGAATTATTGTTGAATTTAGCCAAATTGATTTGTTTTATGAGCCTGATTTATTTTTTCATGTTATACATATAATACAGAAAATGTGCCAAAGAAGCTACTTCTGAAGTTTATACAACATGGAAGTGACCAATGTTGCTTCCCTAAAAATTCAGCTATTTTGGAGAGACGATTTTATATGTGCCCCAAAAATGGCCATTTTTCAGCCTTATTCTGCCTCGCTTCAAACTAAAATAATACAAAATGCTAATTATTCATATTTCACTTTGACTATTGATACGAAAATTTGTGTAAGCTTCTAGAAGTGTATGACCTGTAAAAAATGTTGTTAAAGCATTCTTTCTAAATTTAAGAATCCCCACTCTCCCACACACACACAAAAGAAATGTAGTGTCCGTAACCATGTTAAATTCATGTTGCAATATCTTAACAATTTTGGATTTTAAAATAATACACTTTTGACAGGTTCATGACTTTTCGTGTGAAATCTAAATTGCCCGATTTTCATCTGAACGCCAATTATGACCACTGAAAGATTTGAATTTTGAAAAGTTACCAATATGAAAACATGAAATGGCATGAAATTGTATTTAGCAAATGTTTCTTTTTATCTGCTAAAAATATATATATATGTTTTGCATATTTACAAAATTGAAGCCTAAATCAGGAGATAAGAAACATTAAGTATTATGAAAAATGATGTTGTATGATCTTATCTGAAAATTCACATTTCCACCTAGATCAGACACTTTGTAGCACTGATACCATGTTTTGAAACCTACAGTATCTATAATTCCATAAAATACCCACAAAACATTACACTTCTATATTTTTACACTTTTGTACCTCAGAGTTTCTAATTTCTTTATGTACTGTCTGTAAATCCTGCATAATTTAAACTTTTCTCTTTCAATTCTATTTTATTTTCATAACTTTTGTGAACATTTTTCACCCCTAATTTTTTTCAATTCTTATTCTTATGTTACTTTTATTGGAAAATCATTTTTTCCATTTATTTAAATGTAATCTTTAGTGCAAGTAAAAAAATTTCTTGTTCTATTGGCAGATAATTTTGCTAGTTTTAGGAATTTTATTTAAAATTTAAATTATTTTATTTTATTTTAAAGCAATCTTTCTCCACAATCTGTTCATTGTTAGTTGTGAAAGTTGGCCATTTTTGTTCACTCTGAAATCTACTCTTAGCCAGTGTGAAATGTTTAACAGGAAGTTGCATCATAAAATGATTCCTGAACGTTACAGGAAATTGAAAAGTACGCTCTCTTATTCTTGAAGTTACGTTATAGGTGAATTCTGTTCACCTATAACGTGAATTTAAGTTATGTTAATTTTAGCATGTCTTCAAACACTGATGTTAAATACCTCCATCGTGTGTATTGCTTACACACTGTATGATAATTTATTCTAAACAATGGTGATGGTAAAATTAATATTTTGTTTGATTCACTGTTAAAAACGATAAAGTTCCAAAGGCTAAGCGGCACCCCAGTGGCTAGACCTTGTAGTCTGCTTCCTCGTGTCTTACTCACATTTATTAACAGTATCCCGGCTTAAAAGCCTTCTCTCGGGAAACCAATTTTCCCTGATGTCTAGCTCTAAATTGTTTCTGCTTATGTGAACGCCAGCAGACCTTCACTTAACATCACGTCAAACGGCGCTAATCCTTAAAAAACAGAATGACGTTCCAGAAGTCGAGAGCTGTGAAACAGACAGGGGGGATCCACTTAATCTCCCTTTCTATCTCTCTTATTATTCGATTAATCCCCGCCACAGCTGTTTGAGACACACTCCGCTTGTGTAATGGACGTCCTTCCCTGCTGTGAGCTGTAATTGAAAAATGACGGGTCGCACGCCGCTCCTCCTGACTGCCGCATCCTGACAAACCGCTGTTTGTCTGCGAACGTTTGGTTTCAACACCGAGGATTATGTTTTGTCTAAAAATAAAACTAGCACAGATGGTTGTTTGTTTGGGTTTGTCTGTGTTTTTGTGTGAAGTGTGACCCAAAAATGGACAAAAAGTTCAGACACTACGCTAAGATTCATCAGAGCAGCCATTTCGAAGATTGCCTTTCTTTAGCATGCTGTTTGCTGTTACTTAAAATCGTCTACTGGATATTGTCCTGAATATCAGAGTGGCTGTGATATCTTCTGCACTCGGCAGGCACCCTATGGCCGCATCACAGCCGTGCTGATATCGAGCACAATGGCACTCGTGTCATATTCCTTAATTAACGGTTTCAACGGTTTCGTTTAAGAAAAACTGGCCAAATTTGCAACCTGGTACAAATCTAATTACTGATCCAAAACAACATCTCTTTTTATACATTCAGTATCTATAAGCTTTGATTACTTTGGCAAAATTAGTCTTGTGTCTATAAAAGACTAAAAATAAACACCAAACTTGGCTGTTTTTTTTTTTTTTTTAATCTAAATTCAATCACATAATTATGCCCTTGTTCCCACTGGGTTCTATTTGTCTTGTCTATTTTCCAAAATGCTCCTCACAATCCCCTCTGTAAACATATTTTCAATATCAAAATCAAATTCAGCCTGAATGCCGAATTAACCTATAAATAATTAACAGCTCAGAGTAAACTCTAATTGCTTTTTTTTTTTTTTTAATAATATGCTTACAAATGTTAGTACAAGAGCAATGATGTCAACAAGAGGCAAATCAATTTGCATTAATCTCCTCCCTCGTGGGGGTAAATCTATGCAGATTATTTAAACATCATTAAACAACTGCGGTTCATATTACAAAGCTAGTTAATAATAGATGAGGTTTGTTATAAGGCAACGGATTCATATCGGAATTCTCTTTGCATGCGATTTGAAAATATTACAAATGCGATCAAGTAAATAAACGCAGCTGGGTTTGTGCAAAGAAAATAATACCACTTCAGTTAGCTAGTAATAAAAATAACAGACTTCCAGGAGTTCATTACAAAAAAAGAAAAACAAGACAAGCAAGCCTAAGGATCTGAGAGACTTTAACAAGCTGGGTGAGAGCATTTCCAACATGGCAGGTCTTCAGGTGTGGTACTGGTACACAGTGGGTAGTACTAGTAGTCCAACAGCGTCATACGTGTCCAAGAATCATTAATCTGGATGGGAAGCAAAGGCTAGCCTGTTTGGGTCAATCCTACAGAATAGCACAAATTGCTGAAAAAAGTTATTTCTGTTATAATAGTAAGACAAAAGAACACAAAGTGCATCTGTACAGTGTTGTGTACAGGGCTGCGTAGACAGAAACTGGTCAGGGTCTCCATGTTGACCTGTGTTCACTTCTGAGAACTTGGGTACTACAATGGGTACATGAACATCAGAGCTGGACCGTGAAGCAATGGAGGAAGGTGGGCTGGTTTGATGGATCGTGTTTTCTTTTACATCATGTGCATGGATCAGAGTGTGTATCTCGTTTACCTGGGGAATGACAGCAAAGACACTGTGACGTTTTGCTGAAAAACCCTGGGTTCTGGAAATCATGTGGATTTCTTTGACATCTTCCAAACATTGTTGCAGACCAAGTACTGCCTGATGCCATTGGCACACCATGGAATTGTTGAGGAACATAATGAACTGTTAAAGGTGTTGCCTCCAAACCTGTCAGATCTCCGTCTGATTGGACAAACAAATCTGATTCATGGAGGCCCACCTCATAATTTACAAAACTTAAAGGACCCTTTGGTAACATCTTCAGAGGTGTTTTGTTGTCCATACCTTAATGAGAGTTGTTTTGGTGACACAAAAGGAACCTAATCAATATTATTTATTGTTATGGCTGTATGTATTTTTTAAGCATTAAGAGGTTTTGTAATCATTGAAGATTAAAAAATCCTCAGCAGTTTGTTAGAGTCTGAACACTCCTTGAGGCTGACGCCATAAGGTTGTATCAGGACGGATGGAGAATCATGATGTAACACCGGACCTGTACTATAAACTTAACACATCCACATAAGCACCGACTATGTCACTCAGCTGGGTGTCGAAATCTCAGCCAAGCTGTCAGACCTACATAAATCCAATTTAAACCCATTTAATAAACCCTTCATAAATAATGATCTCTAATGATGGATAAACCTTCTCATCTGTCTCATTTCCAGAACAGCATCCATAACAATGACAATATTTACAATGACAATATAATATACTGTATAAAGCACACATTAGATTGCCTCCATTAGTGTCAGAGCATACAGAATAGGCTATGGAGAAGCCAGCATCTGCATGCAGTGCACACAAAACACGCCAGATGATTACACACATGCCATATGGGACGGCACACCAGTTAAGCACTTCTGGAAACAAATCGCTAAGGAAATATCTTGTTTGTTTGTTTGTTTGTTTGTTTTAATCATGCCATCCCACTCTCTTTTCTTCACTCTGAGATATTTCTGAGATCAACAGCGAAAGGAAAACTTCTTATAGCGCTAACCATCCTTAAGAAACCCATTGCATGTCTTAGTTCTGTGGGAGGTAACTGGAGTAATTAACCAAGAGGAAACCTACCAAGCATGGGAAGAACATGCGAACTACATGCACACAGACCCCAAGGTGGACATTGAACCCGGAAGCTGGAGGTGCAAGGTAACAGTACATGATGCTATCGCCACCATGTTTCACAATAGAGATTTAAAACCTGGGATTTCAAGAAAAAAAAAGCATCAGATCGGCAAGTGTTTCTCATGGCCTCACAATACATTCAGTCCCTTGTTGAATGCCTAATGAACCATTACATTGTTTTTACCTAGAGTGGTCTACTTCTCTCAGGTTGGTGGAGTGCTGGAGATAAGCTTGACCTGCTGAAAGTTTCTCATTTCTCCAAACAGGACCTTTGGGGTTCTATCAGAGTGAACTTTGGCGACTTCCTTGACTAAATTCGTTATTCCACTTTTCTCTAGAGAAAAGACTCAATAGATCAGAATGTCTTCTGTTTAAGAATAATGAAAGACAATATGTTCTAAAGACCCTGAGACCTGCAGAAAATGTTGTACTCTTTCCCAGATTTGGGCCTGGATACAAGCTCAAATATATAGAGAGAAACTTATTTGACTTTTTATCGTTGTGCTCAAGCTGTAGAAGAAACATGTTAAAGGACTGTTAATGAAAATGTTCTCCAGTTAAATAGGAAGCCAGGTTAGTGGGTTATTACCAAGTTATTATTATTATTATATAATGTTCAAAAACCATGAATTTTATAGCGCCAAAATGAAATACATCAGAAAAAATACAGAATAACAGTAAAGGCTTGGGAGTGGGAGTTCATGGAGATCTGAGTTTGTGATAATAGGAGGAGCTCAAATCATATGCAAAGGTTTTAACTGTAACATTTGTGAGATTGCAAAAAAAAAAAAAAAAAAAGAACTTTAAGGAACTTAATTGTATATACTGTAGATGCTTTGGATTGTAGATACATCATTATTTTATGGTGAGCAACAGATAATCATTCGAAATACTTTTTTGGGGGGGGGATTTCCACAGCACTGTGTGGAAGTTTTTTTTACAGTCATGCCGTAAGTAGAAACGTCCCTCATCATTCATCGCAATGTTCTTCTTTGGCAGCCTCAGCAAGTTGGAAGACCTCCAATCCCCTTGGATTAAATCCTTCCGGCTTTGAGAGCTTGTTAAATCTTTAATCAGGATCGGCACCTTTATCGAGAACGAGTCAAGACTCAATTAAAGCTTGTCGCACTTCTTCTGCTGTGTGTTTCTGCTCGGGGTTTATAAGAGCGACTGCAACGTGGACCTGGTTATGTAATGATCTAAGAAAGAAACATTCGCCCTGGCTGGTGACAATGATGAATTACCTCATGCTTAAGTAGTTCTGTGAGCGCTTTGTCTTTCTCTGAATTATGAAGAGTTCCAGTTTCTCTGGTAATCTTCTGAAACTTATTTTAACCAGTTGCAAAAAGGATTTTTAACAATTTTGAACCAGTATATGTTCTAAATGTGTGATTGGTCAGAATTTGATTAATTTTCTCTAAGGTCACCTCTGACAGTAGTGCAGCTCCAGATTGCACGTTATTAATACTTTGAAATAGTAACGGCTTATTCGCAGACTTTGTACAGCTGGCACTCCAGGTAACTGTCTTAATTTGAATGATTGATTGATTGATTGATTGATTGATTGATTGATTGATGATATGGCAGAGTCGTCTCTGAAGGTATTTATATTTAATATGTACAACCTTCCAAGCGAATGTCTGTTTACAGCTGCTATAACGTAAGTGAGAACAGAAATCTAACTTATTTTTGGGGATGCTCGATAACATCAAGTGCAGCTACAGTATGTATAAATGGATAAAATGTCAAACATTTGGATGGCACAGTGGTGTAGTGGTTAGCACCTTGCACCTTCAGGGTCGAGGGTTCAATTCCCGCCTCAGGACTGTGTGTGTGTTTGCATGTTCTCTCTATGCCTCGAGGATTTCCTCTTGGTACTCTGGTTTCCTCCAACAGTCCAAAGATTAGGCTAATTTGCACTGAATGGTTGTGTGTGTGTTTGTGTGACCTGTAATGGCTTGGCACTCACCCCGTCAAGGGTGTAGTGTAGTGTCCCGAGTCTCCTGGAATAGGCTCGAGGCTTCCAGTGAATGAATGAAAAGAGTGAGTACAAAAAATGTTGTATGGTTGCATAAGAGAAAAAAACACTTAGTAGTGTATAAGTAAATGAAAGAAAAGCTTTCAAGCAAGAAAATGATGTTATGTGGAACAATTTTCCATGAAAATTTATAAAACACTAAAATATCTTCTTTATTCTGGTTTGCTTTTAGCACCATAACCTCACAAAAGAAATGGTGCCATTTCTTGTATTCAACAGGATTTCAATTAACCTGAGAAAATTACAAGTTTATAAATTAGGGAAAGAATTCTGATGCACAAGAATGTAACTCCAGTCAACTAATAAAAACTTGTGGATGTTTCAGGGTTTTTTTTTTCATAATAGGGATCTTTAAATTTAGTTCAGCCTTTATTCATCACATATACATTACTGCACAATGAAATTCTTTATTCTTTGCATATCCCATCTTCTTGTTAGCACAGGGTCAACCATTACACGGTGCCCCTGGAGCAGACAGGATTAAGGACCTCGCTTAAGGGCCCAACAGCGGCAACCAGAGGGAGCCGTGCTCGAATCGCCGACCTTCCAATCAGTAACTCAGAGCCTGAACACACTGAGCTACCACAATTATTAAATATATTAATTATATGTCTTTATATGTGTTTATTAAAAGACTCTTGAGTTATGAAACCAGGGAGATTGAGTTAATCTGATTTGTCCAGTTAGTTTCTAGTGGGCTCCTTGAACTGATGATGATGATGATGATGATGATGATGATATTTTGGCCCTGACTCCTCTCCTGCTTCATAATTTATAAAGACAAAGATGTAGATTTCCCCCTGGTGGTGGTGGTTTATTAGTGCACCACTTGTACACCAAGTAGGTTTTATTTGTTGTCCTGAATGAAACTCAGTGCTGCAGCTCTTCTTACTGGTATGTAGATGAGTTTCATGGACTTCTCAATATCATCACTTTAAAATGTCATTATTATTATTATTATTATTATTATTTTCCTTGATTAATTCAACTCAAAGAACAAATTGACACCTGGTGTAGTAGATGTAATAAGTGTTTTATCGGCATTACCGTAGCAGGTGTCTAATGGTATGGTTCTCTTTCCTTGTGAAACATCACTCTCAGGTCGTACATGCATCAACATAAGATTTTATTCGTAGCTTAGATCAGATCATGAGCCTAAAGAAATGAAGCACCACTTTACCATGCTCAGAGGAATACAGTATAAATGCAGAATAATGTCCTAATACATTAGCTCATGTGCTTGAAATAATATATGTCCTGATTACCAAATCCAGATACAATCCGCTGATAAAATATATAATTATAGATATTGTGTATATGACTTTGTATATATCTACATATAGGTCTAGCATAATAGTATAATATACACTGTGTATTTTTCTTATAAATGGTTGTTTTGCTATGTGGCCTGGAAACCACAACATGGGGCGATTCAGCAGTTCAGCATTTTGTGTATTACCTGTTTCCCAGCAACATGCAGTAACAAGATGCTAAAAGGAAGGGAAAAAAAGAAAAACACTATGTAAGTGCATACTGTGGTATTTTTTATATAGACATAATTGTGTGTATTGATTCGCAGAGTACCAGCTCTAGTGGAAAGTTCAGGAAGCTCAGGAGGTTGACGAAGCTGAAGTACGAGTCTTGACCAGCCTCCTTCGCACCGGAGTGACGGGTGCAGGGGTGTTGGCTTTCTCCTTCTCCTTGTTTGTCTTCAGGTCGTCGATGAAGCTCTCGATGGCCGTGAACTTATCCGTCAGCTCGCCAAGGTGGCTCTTCAAGGCATTGAACTCCTTGTACAAGTCGTCCAAAGCCTCAGACAAAGGCTGGATCCTGCAAAAAAGAAAGAAAAGACAAGAGGGAAATTTTTTTGAAAAGGTAACAGATTTGACCATTTGAGTGTAATTATCCTTAACTCATAACCAAACCATCCTAAGCAAACCATCCGGGAAGCTCCTGATTGTGCATGCAGCATTTCCAGTAGCCATAATGACACAGTCTGCTCTGAAATAAATCCAGCAACTTGAGTTCCAGATTTTCCTGCAAACCCCAAACCAGCAATTTTCCTTCATGGCTACATATTTTGTCCTTCTCAGAGAATGTTTATGGTCTGTCGTGAAAGTTAAGAGGAGATGGAAAAAGAAGAAGGATGACCTCACGCTACCTGGCGTAATCAGGCAGCACGGTCTGGTGTTCTTTCTGGAGAATGTCCTTCACCTGGCTCAGGATACCGAACTTCCAGTCATCCAGGACTTGAGTCAAATTCGCCACACCTCTCATGCTCACTTTCTCCGCTGGACAGATATTTTAGGTGAACAATATAATGCCATGTCATCATTTTGTTCACTCTGGTTTTTGTTAGTTTTTGTTTTTACTTCATATTTAATTACCCAAAAAAGTAACTCACATCCATCACGGTAGCTCCATTCTTTATTAACGACGCGTTTCTTTTGGCCGAACACCACAACCGCGGCTAGTGCCAGGAGCAGGAAGCTCAGCCTGAATCCCATCCTGGCAAGCGAAACACAAAAACACAAAAAAAACGTGAGGAGGACCATACAGTAGCTAAACTCTGAGATGTTTTGAGCGTTAGCAGGAACATTCCATAGCCACAATCATATCCCAGACCCTATTTAGGAACAAAATAGTACTAAAAAAAAATTTATTGAAGATGAACGCCAGTAGCAAAGGTTAAATCTAGCATCAAATAGATTGCCTCGAAACATTCAATCATCTTTATATTATATTAGAGTTGATCTAAATTAGAAATATCGCACAACCTGTTTGTATGTTTTGTCTCAAATTCACTTTTCAACATTTTCATGCTGAAAACACGTCCGTAATTTACCACCTTAAATATCTTAAAAATACTTTTACAGATTTTAGTTTTGTCTCACACATCTTTTCTCAAAACTTTTAAGATCTACATGGCTCCATAAATTTACACTGAAAAAGATCTGCTATAAAAAGTCTGTAAATTAAATGATTTATGATAAATAAAATAAAATCCCAGATTATTACATGCTAAATTATCCAAAAAATATTGATCAGCTATATCAAAAAATCTGCTTTTTCTTTTCTTTTACATTTTAAAATTTGATTCCGAATGCACATTTTTTTCTTTTAGACTAAGCATCTGTTTAACAAGACCACTATAATATTTACCTTTATATCTGTCTCAAATTTGCTGTAAATCCATTCTGAAGAATAACAGCCTTTAAATATTCTGCATAATCTTTAGCATTCCATCGTGAACTATTTGTGAACTAAATTCAATTCAACAATGTTGAGCTCTAAATGGCTCCACGGTCATACCAAGAAAATGTCGTTTATGTTTGTTCATTTTGTTTGTTTTGTCCCATAATTCTTTAGCATTAATTGGCTCCATAAATTTATGCTGGAGATGAACCTCCTTAAAATCTCAACATTAACAAAACTCCATCTACTCTAATGTGCATAATTTTTACATTAACATATTTGCAATCTGTCTGAAATTCACTTTTGTAAAAAATTATTGAGCTGTAAATCATATCGTAGTTTACTCTAGGGATTAGTCTTTAGACCTTTAAAGTTACTCTGAAAAACAGCAGACATCCTGCATAATATGTATTTCTAATGTTTACAATTTATATACTTTTACAAACTTCTGAATGCCTCCATAATTTAATCTGGACTTGAAATGCTTTAGGAGAAATTCTAGATAATCTTTATTTACTTTTATCTTTTATTTGGGTTCAAATTCATCTTTATTTCCTTAAAAAATATATATAATAATAATAATAAAAAAAATTATTTAATAAAAATAAAAAAAATTCCTTAATAAAAAAAAACTATAACTGCCTTTATAGCTTTACTCTAACATTTTCAGTTTCACCCTGAACCTCAAACCCCTCTGAATTTAACTCTCAGCCCATTTCAAGCTCATGAATTTTGAATGATTTGAGAAATTTCCATGCATAAAAAGAATCTTAAAGAAGAGTAAATACCTGTGAGTGTCTGAGCGAGTGTGTTCTCAGTAGGGCGTCTCTGTAGTGTCCAAACACGTGTATCCAGCCTAAGCACACTGCACACGCTTCAGAAAGTCCTGAATATACAAAACACACACCCTCTCATTTTCTCTCCATCATCTGAGCTGCCACACACACACACATACACACACACACACACACACGCACACGCACACATGTATAAAACGCAAGTCGTTGTGATTTGCACAGGATTTCCCCCCTGCAGGTTGAGTACATTGTTCAAGTGAGAATAAATAGTTCAAGTATTTTACTTTTTTTTTGTACATGCACTCATCTTTATAAATGAAAGAAAGGTTTTGTCTTTACCTTAGTCAGAATTCACTCTTCATATATTGGCGGACCTGAAACCAGTCTCAGAAATTCTGTCTCTTTGTCTGTATGTCTGGTTGTATAGAATCTAATGAAACTTTTGCAGTACATAGATATCTGTCTGAAACTTAGAAATGTTGAGTGAAAGCGATGTTATGAACAGTTTTGTGGGGGTTGTATTAATCTAATTTAAAATAAGCTTGCTCAAACACCAGCACCACTCACTCATCGTCTATACTACTTTATACTGCGGGGGGCCTGGAACCTATCCCAGTAGACTTAGGGCACAAGGCGGGGTACAATCTGGATGGGGTTTCAATCTGTCACACACATTCATTCACACACTATTGCTTGGGAACAGCAATTAGCCTAAACTGCATGTCTTTGGACTGTCGAAAGAAACCGGAGTATCTGGAGAAAACCCATCAAGCATTAGTTCATATTTTCACCATTAAAATAACAAAGTTATGGTGAAGTGAAGTGGTATAAGTGAATTTTAAGGCGCTGGAGTCGTTTTAAAACTTCATCTTTATCTGATCTACTTTTCCCATTTCTCATCTGTGATTCTCTCTCCGATTACCGAACAGGGAGTGT
>JAQQZS010000008.1:24422162-24436415 GCA_030068045.1 Platyallabes tihoni | reverse complement strand
GCATAGGTGAGATAGGGGTATAACAGCAGGAATAACAGAGGGGGGCGGGTTATCAGGGGCGGGGCTTGTAGGACGACCTTTACATACACACTCACAGATTACATAAATTGTCTGAATAACGGATTACATTTTTGAAAATAAACCTAAATAACTGAGTACTTAAATGGCGGACCTAACACGTTACACCCAACACTGATGATATCATGACTGTGTCATGTGTTTTTTGCCCGGATATTATAGCATTTAATGCACTACATATGTAATGCCATGCAGTAATGGTACACAGCGTTCAGAGGCAGACGCTTTGTTGGTCTTTGCTTCTAATAACATTCTAATGATCTATTGTATTACGTCATGACAAGTGGCATGACAAACATTACAGCAGTGGTATAATAACAGTTACTGGTAAAGCCTGGGCATGATCTGACATGACATGTGAGGTCATGTGCAGTCTTTACCAGTAACTGTCAGTATACCACTACTGTAATGTTTGTCAGGTATGTCATGATGCATGACGTGTTATGGAGCATGTTTCATTAAGTGACTCCCTGTAAAAATTAAACTCATGCGAATAACAATATCACGCTGTACAGCTTTATCTTCTAGGTGTATATATTACCACATCCTCTGCGTTTTTTCCATTTTTGCACAACACTGGCACTCGCAACCCGGGTGTCAGGATTATCGTCCCTATCTCTCAGATGCAGTGTGTTTCTGTTTACTTCGTCATGTGTTGCTTTATGCGCTGCTGTATCGCGCATATTGATATTCCGAGCAAACACGGCCCTCAGAGTTGTCACAGGTTGTGTAACATCGACGCTGCCAATTCCGTCTGGCAAAGGGCCGCTTCGCTCGCGGCTAAAAAAAAAAAAAAAAAAAAACCCCTCATCAGAACACAGATGAGTGAAAAGCCAGACACGGAGATGAAGCCTGTTTAGAAAACGTCATAAATGCTATGAGGGAAGGAGAATCTCGTCTGGGAAAAAAAAAAGTTCGCCAGCTGTCCTCTGCCATCCCACCTGGGTTTGGTTTGAAGGACGGAAGAGAGAGAGAGAGAGAGAGAGAGAGAGAAAACACACACCCTCATGAGAAAAACTAACGCTTCAAAAGTGAGTGATGCGCCGGAGAAAACCTGCTCTGCGCCGAACAATAAAGCGACAGCTTCTTTCAGGCAGATGGGATAAATTCTAGTGGGACTAGAGATGAAAGGCTTGGTGGAGGAACGTCGGAGTACGTCGGAGACATTAGGTGATATCGGTTATGATCTTCGGCAGCCGAGACAGTCATAAAAACGACGAGTCGTGCAATAAACCTGCGGAAGCGAACAGCTGCTGCCTGACAGATATTTCCAATCATTTTACATTTTTGAAGGAAAAAAAAAAAGAGCTAAAGTTCTCTCTGCCAAGACTTTATGATGGCCCTCATTCTGAGATGAGATGTCGATCAGGACATGAAAACCTTAATCTATTCAAGCGTCTCCTGTTTCTTTTTTTTCTCTTTTACTTAAGCAACGTCGCCTCGGCTCCGAAAACATCGTCTGCATAATTCCTGCTAATCCTGCGAGCCAGTGGTCTAAACTGCGAAGCCGAGGGAGAGGTTTAATCAAAGGTCATCCTGCCATCGGAGTGATGTTTACATCACACGGGGCCAAATCCCAATTTGGTGCGGTGCCAAGTTATGAAGGCGGAGGCCGATCTGATTACGGAGGCGTCGCAGGATCACATATGTTGCGGAATTACTAATCGCGTAATGGAAATACGACGCTGCTGCTATTTTAGCGCAAAACAAACAGAACTAATTAGCCAGCTTAGTGCCAGTGTAGCATAATGACTCGATCCGTTTTTGGAGTTAAACCCAAAGTGGGCGTGGCCGTATGGAAATATCTCTGGTGGTTCCTCAACCTCACTTACTAGACAAATAATGAATGGAAGCCTGATGGAAGGCTGATGTATGTAGCTATATGTATGTTATTAGGCTTGGCTTATGTATGTAGATAAGCCTTATGTAGCCTTATGAACACCCCTATCAATGGGCACTTCTTCACTGAAGCAAACCTGTATCGATCCACCAGAAGGGATTGTTTTCGAGTAGCATTAATTAAAGGCATCATGCCGTTTTCACTCGGCGTCGCTCACCTCCTGACACCTCCGAGACGGTACGTCCAAAGCGTCAAACACCTGGCAATCCGTTAGAGATAGTGCCTTTTTTTATTAACAAGATTAAGTGGGCTGCATTTAATAATATCTTACCAGAGAAGACTAATGTTTCCTCTCGAGCACATTAGCATTTTGATAACCGGCCCAAGACTTTTTCCTTCCATTTGCGATAAGCAGCGATGGCAGGGCGGCAGGAGACAGCGTGAAATAATTGGCACGTTGCGGGTGAAAAGTCAGCGTTTAAGCGAGAGAGAGAGAGAGAGAGAGAGAGAGAGAGAAAAAAGACGGCGATAGAAAAAGATGAGGAGGAGGGGGCTGAAAATCCGTGAGGTGCTGATTCCGGAGTTTGCCAAAACCTTCTTGGGAATTTTCCGCCGCTGAATTCGCTGTAATTATGTGAAATAAAATGCAAAATAAAAGTTGCATCGGATTTGCATTTCAATTTCTGGATCTGGAAAATAATTATATAGAATATCCAAGATGGCTGAGTGGATGTGTCAAGTGAAGAAAAAAAAAAAGATTTAAAAAAAGACTTGTAACAATATTAAAAAAAAAAAAAAAAACAGGGATGGGTGAAAAGGTAAGACAATGAGTCATCTGACCTATGAGTAAGACTGTGTTAAAGCCTGGAGCGATTTAGAGGAGTGTGAGCGCTAAAGCCGCGCTGCGCAAAATCACTTCGAATTATCTCTGGGCTCGTCACCGTCACCGAAAAAAAAGGCACCTCGGAATCGACTAGGCCTTCTTGACGCCGATTGGGAACGACACGAGCGTCCCTCCTACATCTAACCCGTGCGCCGTGATGGATGAGAGCGGCTAATGGATTTAGGTTTAATCAAGCCACTAATTGACACTGATGTTAAGGAAGCCACCGGTGGCGATGAGCGACTTCGTTCCTGATTCGAAGCCTTTCAAGGAGTACTAGTTAATCTTCTCAAGAGGTCACAAGATGATTCCTGAGTTCATCCTCCTGCACTAATAGTTTATAGTATAGAATAATCATTTCTACAGTTTATTCTAAAGGCTTCATATAAATGCTGTTTCTTCTTCGTTTTAAGGAAGGAGTCTCCAGTGTGAGTCGGAGGGAAAGCTACGCTGGTGAAGAAACGACCGTGTATAGCTGCTCTGACACAAATTGTAACAAATTAAATAAAAGAAACTTTAAAGAGCAAATAACTTATGATGTAATCTTTTGATATATAAAAAAATGGCTCTCATTATATAAGGGAAAATAAACACTTGTTAACGATGACACCTGGTGAATTATTATCCTAAAGCAGCATGACACAGAGTGTTTTATTCCTTACCTAATTTATATCTCCTTATAGAGAATGTTAAAGACTTTCAGTACAAAGTCACAGAGGTTAAGGGTTCAGGTTAGGACTGGGGTGGAGTTTGTTATACTTTTTTTCTGATATATTATAAAAGAAGATTGGACAGTTAAATGAAATGAAATGGAAACACGGCGAAGGTGTTTAGTGACTCACGAATGCGCTAAACACATTCATGAAAAGGTATTACAGATTGCAGTATGTTAATGACAAATGATTACTCGATTCATTGCTTTTGAGAATTTAAATCCGATGCTGTTTTGTTTTGCACAATTTTTCTCAGTAGCTCACATATCTGTTATCTGTTACACCCCAACAGGACGACCTTGCATTTCGTTTTTGAGTGGCGGGATGAGCAAATATTTTTCAACAGCCTTTTTTTTTTGTTCATCGTGTTTGTTTAAAGTATTCAGACTGATTAATGTTTAATAATAATCAATTACTGATCGTTAACGTGTTCAACTGTCAGTTAAGAAAACTGTGAAATGAGTTTTTTTTAGGATTGTTTATGGTGCTTTTATTCAGTGTTAAATGAATGTATTGTACGTGACACTTTATATCTTTTCATAGTGCACTGTTTTTACCGAGCACCATGAGCATAAAAGTGATTCAGTTATATATCGTGATTCTTTGGTGTGGCAATTCGTGTATCGTGTACCTACTTCAAAATCTTTTTTTGTTTGTTTGTTTGTTTTTGAGGTGGTACAATTTTAATCCTACAGGTGGTGCTCTAAACTGTTCAAACACTGGCAGGCAACACAGCATCTTTTGTTAACCTTTGTAACAAAATATGAAAAAAATATATATTTTTATACTCTACTCTACTGTGCAAAAGTCTTAGGCACCATATTATATGCTGTACCAATTTTGTTATATATGTTTATCATGTTTGCATAATCATGTCCAAAATCATTCAGTATTTCCATGTATAACTTAAAAAGTAATAAATAAATAACATTACAGGAGAATATATTCATGTCTGTAAAGAAAAAAATATATAGTAGAAGACAGACCAGTTTTCAGATGGAGACAAAAAACCTAATGTACGCTCCTGGGATTTGCATAAATATAGAAACGAGCAAGTGTGACAAAGTTACCAGAAGAACTCAAATTCTCTCCAGCAAGCTCAGTAAAACCTAACAGCTGTTTTACTTATAGTTCTGTTCAAAAGTCTTGGGCACATGCAAAAATATGGCATAAGCAAGATATGCTTTTGAAAACATTTCTGACTAAAAGAAACTTCTATAAAGAGTAATAAAGAGCAATGAAATAAACAGTCAATATTTGGAGTGAAAACTCATTGTTTAAAATCAGGACATTTAGACACAGATTTTTGCAGTTTTATAAGAAAACAGCTGTTAGGTTTTACTGAGCTTGCTGGAGAATATGAGTTCTTCTGGTAATGTTGTCACACTCGCTCCTTTCTGTTTTTCTCCTTTCTACCTTTCCATGCATATATTCTCCTGTAATGTTTTATATTTATTTATTACTGTTTTAATTAATTTTATTTCTTTTTAAGTTATATATGGAAATACTGAATGATCTTTTACATGATTATGCAGACATGATAAACATATATAACAAACTTGGTACAGCATATAATATGGTGCCTAAGACTTTTGCACAGTACTGTATATGTATGACAGCCAGAACATGAACTTGTTCAAACAGCGCTCATTTACTTGCCACAATCTGCTCTTGTTGACCTGCAGATGATTAAACTTCAAGCTGCTATAAAGTACGGAGAAGAAGACTTTCCAGCAGCGATGGTGAGGTCATGGTTTTAAAGTGAACAAATTCAATATAACAACAATATGGTCTGTCAAAATTTGATTTATTCCATATGTAAGATGAAGTAGGTTTAGTGTTAATCATAAAAAATCATCTGATCATAGTGGGTTTCAGTGCTAGGCAAATACTACCTCAGACGAACGACAACATAGATATTTTTTCACTACCATTAGTTATTTATCAAAAATGAAGCCATGTTTGCTGGTCTGGAAGATTCAAGTGTGTGTTAACACAACGCAAAGAGGGAAAGATATAAGCAATGTTCTTAGAGAAACAATTGTTGCTGCACTTCTAGAAAGGGTTATAAAACAATTTCCAAAGAATTAGGAGTTTATTGCTTTACAATGAGAAAGATTCTTCACAAGTGAAAAGCATTTAAGACAGTTGCTGATCTTCCCAGGAGTGGACGTCCCAGCACATTTACCCCAAAGTTAGCAATACTGTGAGAAATACAAAAAAAACCAAGAGCTACATCTCAGACCCTACAGGCCTCACTGAGCATGTTAAATATTGAAGTCCATGACAGCACAATTAGAAGAAGACTGAACAAATATAGTTTGTTTGGAAGGAATCCCAGGAAAAAGCCTCTTCTGTCTAAAATCAACATGGAAGCACGACTGAGGTTCGTAAAACTGCATCTGAACAAACAACAAGGCTTCTGGAACAATGTCCAATATTCTTCCAGAAGTCCAATGGACAGTTGAGCCCAAAATTAGTTATTTGGCCTTAATGCTCAGCACCAGGTTTGCAACAACTAAACAGCATTTCAGCAGAAACACCTCATACCCACTGTCAAGCACAGCAGTGGAGGGGTGATGATTTGGGCTTGTTTTTATCAGCAACAGGACCTGGGGACCAGCCTGTTCTAGAGCTAGATGTGAGTCCATCTGTGCGAAATTGGGTCATGCCACAGGACAATGATCGGAAGCTCACCAGTAAATCTAGACTGGCTGAAAAATAAAAGTGTCAAGTTTTTGCAATGGCCCTGTCAAAGTCCAGAGTATAGAAAAGAATCAGCTTCCTTTAAAATAATAACATGTTTGTTGCTTTGCAGCCTGAAATGAAGACAGACAGTTTTTTTTAACAAGTGAAAGATATAGCATAAAAAAAAAAAATCACTGATTTGGAAAAGGACCTCCTCCCCCTAAAAATGATTTGTAAACCCAATCAGATGAAGCTAATCATGTTCTAAATGGCCGCCAGACATATCGTTTGGTGTTTGGTGGCCAAATGATATATTTTTAGGCCCATCTGACCACCTGCTTTTTTGCAAAGCTCAGTCGTGACTGCATGTGGCCTTTTTGGGGAGTGGCTTTTTTTTCTTGCAACTCTTCCATAAAAGCCAAATTTATGAAGTGTGTGTGATATCGTTGTCACATGCACACAATGACCTCTCTTTGTCAGTAATTCCTGCAACTGCTTCAGAGTTGCTGTAGGCCTCTTGGTAGCCTCTCTGACCGGTTTCCGCCTTTTTCCAAATCAGTGATTTTGTTTTGTAATTTTGTCTTTTTTTCCAGACACATTAGTGTTATATCTTTTACATAGATGTTAAAAGTTGCACAGATGGATAAAACAAAACCTGTGTCAAGCTGCAGAGCAACAAAAATTTGATAATTTTAAAGGGTGTAAGTCTTTTCTGTACCCACTGTATACGGGAAATGATTACTTGAAGTTATTGCCAATAAAGGTGGATCTACAAGCTATTGAATCATTTCGGTACTTAGTATCGCCCACATGTTTTTTCTTCATTTTGGTTTGTTAAATGACTAATGGCACAGTGAAAAAAAAGTTGTTATTCGTCTGATGGTGTGCTTGCCTAAAATTGAGACCTAATTTTAAAGTTTTTACACAAAAAAACCCAAATATAATTAAATTTAGCAAATGACTGTATTTCCCATTTCACTGTTAAGATGTTGTCATACTTTTATGTTGTCTCAGCTCTTACTGCTTACTAACCAGTGCATGGGGATGGAAGTGGCTGATTTTTGGTTTTGGCAAAAATAAAAGTAAAAAACGAAAATCGTTTCAGGCTCTGGTGGAGCAGTTGCCTGTGGACGACCCGGACACTGAAGTGGATCAAGGCTGCTTGCTGTATAAGCTCGGAGAATATGAGAAGGCCTGCTCCAAGTTTACAGGCGCCATGCAAGTGCTGGGATACCAGCCAGGTGAATGAAGCAGGGTTCTCTCTCTCTCTCTTTCTCTTTCTCTCTCTCTCTCTCTCTCTCTCTTTCTCTCTCTCTCTCTCTCTCTCTCTCTCTCACACACACACACCATCACTTTTATTTGCAAGACTGAACAAACTTACACAGTGAAGATATCCAGTATTGTGCTTATATATCACTCTGTGTTATGATGTTGTAGGAAAGTTGTCAACAGAAAAGTGCTGAAGCAGTGAAGAAGAGTTCCTGCTATCACCAGAAAGTTGATTGATAATTTTTTCCCCTAACAACACATCCTTATGTTTCTGATACTATAGCATTAAGATTAAAGAAAGAAATGCTAGACTTTGTACATTTATAATTATGTTTAACACTGATGAGTATCTATGAAGTCCTGTGTTATTGCAGTCGTTCCCTCACAGGCCTGTCTTGTAAAAGCATTGGAAAAGTTAAAGTAACTGCTTTAACCCTTAGAACTCAAATGGCACGAATCCCTGGCAGCAAAAAAAAAAAAAAAAAAAACTGCTTATACAATAGTCCTCCTGGTGTGTTGATGGGTGGGGCTTCAGACATCAAAGATGAACTGAAGTTGTCTTTACTTTTAAAATGAGTGACTTTTACAGCTATGGGAATATAGTAATAACGTGGCAAAACTGTTGAACTCGTATCATTTTTTAAAAATGAGTGGTCATGTATGTCTGTGGTATTTCTTTGCTTTTTTTTTATTGTTTTCTTAGTCATTTTTCTATAAATGTATACAAACCTATAAAAAATAAAACTGACTTCATTATGTTGCCTAGGTTGTGCTGAAAATCTTCGCACAAACCTGACCCCTATATACACATAATAATGCAAAAAAAAATGTCTAACAATGCCAGTGACAAGGAAACTTAACTGTTCCCAGACCAAATCTAATTATTTGCAATAACAGAACATCCAAATTTTTTTTATTGATTTCTTCCACAACACTACAAAGTGATGTGCCAATAATAAAAGATTTATCGTTTAAAGAATGCCACATTGGACTTTTTATCTCTTTACAGTTACACTATAGACTCCTTTCATTAATGTTAAATAAATAATGTTAAACGGACCAAATCAAAGACTGCACAAATTTTTCATTTGCCTTTCCTGTCTGTTGTTCCTTGCGTTATTATGGAAACGTAACATATTAGAACAACCAAATTAATATTAGCCAGGAATTTACAGCCAGACTTACTTTCTGACCAATCAGAATCTAGAACTCGACAGTGCTTTGGTATAACAGGCTATATAATAATAATAATAGTAATAATAAAATGCACCTATATTAGTCAGAAATTAAATTTTAACTGTTTATATAGTAATCATGTGGGAGTGAAATGCAACACAATGTTTTGTTATGAATTTAAGATCTGTCTTCATCATTTCTTTCTAAACTTTTGCACTCAAATGTACTGTATAATTTAAACTATAAGTGACACTAAACAGTGGTATTTAATAGTATGTTTAGACATATTTTCTCCATGAAGGAATCCAGTTTTATATACAGTATATTTCCATTCGAACAGGAAAAAGTGATACGGTTATGAAATGGTGTGTTTATACTGGCTGGACGAGCCGGCGGTCCTCAGGGTAGTCGTTTAGTATTTTTATGGATGTGGTTGTGGTAAGGGAGATCTGCATCCTTCACTGGGTCGCGTGTGTTTTTCTCATTTCAGATTTGGCCTACAACATCGCTCTGTGTCACTACAGCCTCAAGCAGTACGCCGCAGCTCTCAAGTACATCCGGGAGATCATCGAGCGTGGGATAAGGGAGCACCCAGGTTTATATTCGTTCACGACCGCTGTTCTTCTACATGGGTGTAACCTTTATTTTCTGTTCCAACATGAAGCTCTGGGCTGGGCTCTGCATCTCGAATGAAATAAGTTGGATTTTATGGAGGAGCTTGTGTTGTAGGCCAAGTAAAAATTAATTACAATAAGCAATGTGTGAGGTGATCAAGGCATGCGATTGGCACGAGTTTGCGGGGTAAGGGATGGGTGGCAACAAAGTAACATGACTCGGAGACACTGTTAACATAGGATTCTAAAGTCAGAATGCTGTCTAATCCGTCAGGAACAGGCACAGAGCCTGTCTACATTGTACCAATAGAAATAAGAGTATCTCTATCGTGCCTAATGTACTCAGTTGTGAAGAATTTACCGGTTTAAAATTACTGAAAGTTAGTTTCAAAGACAAAAACAAATAAAAAGAGGTCGGAGCAGTCGTGGTGGCAGCCGACCTCACCGGCGCCATCTTGGAAAAGTCTGTCTGAAAAGCACTGATTGGTCCGTCTTTAAATTTTTTAGGTCATGGGCAGTTGTTACAACATTTCATTGCATAGGATACTGTGTATTACTGTGTATGCGACAAATAAAATTTGAAGTTGGTCCTCAAGTTTTTAACCTGTGGAGATGGAGAAACTGTGGACTCATCAAGACAAACTTTTAAAAGTGGAAAGAGTAGATTTTAAACCTGTAAAGAGTACATTTGTGCAGGAAAACCAAGTTTTCTTCATGAAGGCAGTGGACATAGGAGAATAGAAGGGCAGGGTCTGCATAATAGTAAAAACGATTACTGAATTTAATAAAAACGTGACCAAGGAGGAGAAGGTCGATTATAAACAAAAGGGGGCCTACGACGGAGGCTTGAGGAACACCGGTGCTGAAATGTCTCAAAATACAGACTGAAATGTCTCAAAAACAACAGTATGAGTGTGTGTAGAAACTGATTTGTCCAGGACTTTAGATTGTAGTCCATGTCCGATATCTTAAGGATCAGCTGTTTTATAAGATGACAGAACAAGGCTGGAGCTGAGAAATGAGTGAATAATGCAAGTTATAAGTGAGGAGAAGGAGGGGACACTGGAAACCAGAGTTGGTATGGGATAAAGCTGACACGTTAAAGATCTGATAGAATTTTACATTTCAGTTTTAAAAGGAAGCTTAAAAGTAGTGAGAAGTTTGCAGTGAGGATTGGTAGAAACCTTGTAGCAGGAACTATATGAAGTATTTGTTGAAGAGCCTAACTGCTGCTGAATAGCAATAATTTCCACATTGAGCAGTGACGTGGGAGTGTGTCTGAAGGTGTCAGGATAATATTAACAGTATAAAACAAGGCTTTTGTGTCACCTTTAACAGACTTTATAACTTTTTTATAATAAGCAGAACCTGGCTCGTTTTAAGTGGCACACTGAATGAAAATTGTATACTGTAAGGTTTATATTGTTCTTTTTTTTTCTTTTTTTTTAATGCTCAGAACTTGGCGTCGGCATGACGACCGAAGGGATTGAAGTAAAAAGCGTGGGAAACACACTGGTGCTGCATGAAACGGCCTTGATCGAAGCTTTTAACCTGAAAGCAGCCATCGAATACCAGCTGAAGAAGTGTAAGTACAAACTACAGAGAACAAAAAACAAAGACAGCTCAGTTCTTGCATTCTTGATTCTGATTGGTCAGGTGGAACGAAGCCTCATAAAATTTTGTAGCCTCATGTAACAGCAGATTTGGGGATCAATTATCAACTTGTTGCTTAATGAATCTAAACGACCTCGGGTGCAGGCCTGGGCTTTACTTCTCTGTTAGAAAATATGCAGCTTGTGAATAAAAGAAAGGAATCTGTACCACTAGCTTTGTCCTGTTCTTGACCTCTGCAGATGATGATGCTCAGGAAGCGCTGACTGATATGCCACCCAGATCAGAAGAGGTACTTGTCATTTGTTACCCCCCCAACACACACACACACACACACACACACACACTCTGTAGCCTGTGTATGTGTGCGTGCTTGTGTGTGTGTGTGTGTGTGTGTGTAGGCGTGTGATGTTTTTTGACTTCTGTCTCCATGACGGCCTCGAATAACTTTGCTTGTTGAACTTGTCTTTGCAAGCAGAAGCTGTCAGATGCCACATGCCTGTCAGCAGAGATTTCTTTTTTTCTGTCTCTCTTTTTATCCCCCCAGCAGGCATGCTTGCTCATTTAAGCGACCTTTTTTCTGAGTTCATCACTGAACCTTTTTCTTTTTCAAGTCAGTGGTTCGAGTTGAAGGTTTTACATCCTGATTGCTGTGGAATGAAGGATCCTTTGTGACACTGATGGGAGTTTAAGGCTCATTGGTTTTGGATAGCAAACACACACACACACACACGTACACACACATGCATGCGCTCACGCACTGGCCTGTAAAACACTGATGAAACGCTGCAGGAACATGCTTCTTTCCTGGCACATGGGGAGAAACAATAAACCCAAATCCCGGCCCTGTGACTTATGCAAGCGCTCGTTCCAACCCTGCAGGAGACGTGGTTCAGACTCGAGGGGGTTCTGAGACGTGTCTAGCCGAGTTAGACCCAAGAAAATCACCGGATTGCAACATGAACACCAAGTGTTTATCTGTTTACAGTGAATATTTTGATGGTTTATTATAGAAATGCGTCTGTGCAGAAGAGCTGGATGGATTGGAAATTAAAGTGTTTAGTTGTTTGGTTCCCTCTAGTGACAACCAGCGATAGAGTTGGATGTGTTTATTACAGACACAAACTAAGGTTTCTCTTGGGAATTTTTCATGTAGATTCTTACAGAGCATCATGTTTAACATCTATATTCATCTGTGAAAATGCTGAATTTTGCTCGTACCACACAGCATACTGTGTTGCCTGTAAATGTGTAGGATTATAGAGTAACTGCATTGTTTTCCCATCTCAAATGTAATAATAAAAAAAAATAATAATAAATAATAATAATAATAAAAATAATCTATGACGATAAATGAATCCCCACACAAAAAAAAATTGTGATAAATAACTGAATAAATTTTTTCTATCTCTAGTAAATTATATATGCAGAAATATTATATATTACACATGTAAAAGAACCTTTGTTGAAAAATACTTTTGACAAACAAGACCTACTTTGCTTGATTTGAGGAATATTGTTTACAGAAAAAAAATATATATATATATATATATATCATATGTTTGGTTCAAGTAAAAACTTTTTAAAGAAATATTCAACATATTATACATAAAAAATATAGATTATG
Source organism: Platyallabes tihoni (assembly GCA_030068045.1). Lineage (NCBI taxonomy): Eukaryota > Metazoa > Chordata > Actinopteri > Siluriformes > Clariidae > Platyallabes > Platyallabes tihoni. The sequence continues at coordinate 24,423,916 of JAQQZS010000008.1, read as the reverse complement.
ACTAGCTGTATTTTTCTACATCTTTTTCTGACCCTGAAATTAGCTCCGCCCACAGCTGGATTAAAGCTATCAGCTTTGCTTTTTCTTTGTTTTTTTGTAGTTTCTGTGTGAGTGGTAATGATCATTAAGTTCAGTGCAACATTACACAACGCTGCTTTAATGTTGTCCAGGGAACGTTTTTATTATATTTTTATAGGAGATTGTTTAAAAGGTGATATCGGATTAAGACTATAGTAACGTCATCAACTAATTATTTGCATCCATCACATTAGAATTAACACATTGTTTTGCGATCGCAGGAGCTCGACCCCGTCACACTTCATAACCAGGCCCTCATGAACATGGACGCCAAGCCGACAGAAGGCTTCGAGAAGCTCGCGTTCCTCCTGCAGCAGAGCCCTTTCCCTCCCTCCACCTTTGGCAACCTGCTCCTGCTTTACTGCAAATATGAGGTGCGACCCCTTCGAAGATTTTCGCTTTAATAATTCACGCCAGTTGTTTATTGCTTACTCCATGAGATGAATTTTGCATGGTTGTGTAAAAGCATGAAGAAACTCCACACAGAGCAGTAATATCTCTCTGCCGTGAGTACGAGCATGTGCTGGCTTTCAATGTCTTGGTGCTTTTTATTTTTCCTCGCAGTACTTCGACATGGCTGCTGATGTGATGGCTGAAAACGCACACCTCACCTACAAGTTCCTATCTCCAGTAAGAAAACGGTTTAAGCCTTTAAAAGCTTGTAACTCTGTGAAATGGGCAAGGGGAAATGCTGAATACTGTAAATATTAGTCAGTGCTAATAATGCAGAATTTATACGTCATATTTAACGACTAATTGTGAGTGTGCTGCGTTTGTTTTCTTCCCTGTGTTCAGTACCTGTACGAATTCCTGGACGCCATGTTGACGAGTCAAACCGCTCCCGAGGAGGTAACACCCATCAGTCAAACAACACACTGAAATATCCTGAATACAGGCTTATGACATGTTATTAGTGGATGAAATATTTCCAATAATACAAATAAATGTAAATAATAATAAAAAATATAGTTTCAAGCGATGATGAGGGGGCTCAAGCACCCTGCACCATCGCCACCCGAGCACACCAGAAGGACAGTGGGCATAGTGGTCATATTCATTTAAAGGGAACATACCAATATCTTTGGGATTATTTTAAGAATAGGGGGAATTTTATGTTTCGATCTCCAAAAATCCCAAGATGTACCAGGGTTCGTGTGCACACATGCAGATGTGAATGAGCCATGCAGCAAAATCCCGTGTGAGGGCCCCAAGCCCGGGGCCCAGACTCTCAGGCATCCTAATGGGAACAGATTCTAACTTGTCTGCCGGTTTGACAGGTTTTTTTTTTTTAGCCCGAAAAGCCCTGGATCGTGGAAAAAAATCCTTAGAAGAACAAGAGAGCCCTTTACACACTATGACGACATACTGTAGGGCTGATGTCATAGTGCTTGTGCCCTAATTATTATTAAGTGTGCCGGCGCACACTTATTACTCTTCTCCCCTAGAAATCATTACGCAATCGGTTTTTCATATCCCTAAAACTTTGCAGCGTTTCTCGTCCCGCAGTTTCGAGACGACCCACACGTATGTTACCCGCTCGGGAATGGTGTGCTATGACTTTTGGTGGGGGGTCGTCGGACGGTGCTCCCAAAATGCCCAAAAAAACGGCCCCAAAAAGTCCCATAGACTTAACATTGAGGCCGGCCTCTGCTGTGACATCACGGCCGTGACTGTGA
>JAQQZS010000008.1:24370844-24395038 GCA_030068045.1 Platyallabes tihoni | reverse complement strand
TGATCTCAACCGCGGTTAAGACGATAGACCAAAATCTCTACCGGTTGACAAATTTCTACCGGTTAACCGTGTATACCCGTATACCGCCCACCCCTACCCTTTTCTATCATAACCAGCATTAAACTTTTTCCTCAATTTGATCTACACTAGATCAGACTACACAGGTCAGCCTTCACTCCCCATGTGGATCAGTGAGCCTTGTCCCCCACATGACCCTTTCGCCAGTTCACCGGTTTTCCTTCCTTGGATTATTTTTGGTATGTCCTGACCACTTCAGCCTGGGAACATCCCACACAACCTGCAGTTCTGGAGTTGCTCTGACCCTCTCGACATCACAATTTTGGCCCTTATTAAAGTCACTCAAATTCTTACACTTGCGCATTTTTTTCTACTTCCAGCACATCGACTTCAGGGAAAAGGTTATATAATTAATATAATTTGCCAAATATATCCCAGCCACTTCCATTGTAACATATTGTAGATATAGAGAATGAAGCTACTGTGAGAAGGGCCAAATTGTGATAGAGGGGATAGAGGACTGGGTCAAAGCAACTTCAAAACTGCAGGTCTTGTGGGATGTTTCCATTCTGCAGTGGTCATGACATACCAAATGTCGTCCCAGGAAGGAATGATTGAAATGATTCATTGACTGTCCAAAAGATTTAACATAGAAATTAGAAGGAATCCTTCTCATACATTTAATATACAAAGTCAGCCAAAGAAATGTATACACACTTCAGGGAAAGGACAAAAGTATATTAATATAATATTAATAATATTATTATGAATATCATTATATAATGTGTAGCAATAAATGTAATACAAAAATATTTATACAAGTTTTTCTTTTCCTGAAGTGGGTCTACATTTCTTTGGCTGACTCTGTATTAATAATGGGATTAATACAACCACCCTTACCAGGCCACGGTGATATCGTGGCTTTATGGATCACATCAGATGCTCTGGATTTGCAGTAGTCAGACTCCAGGAGAGTGTTAAACAAAGTGGACTTGCCAGCATTGGCAGTACCAACCAAATACACGTCTCCTTTATACTTCCAGGACGCCTGGAGTTTAGTAATCAGGTTCTCAATCCCGTATCCCGTTTTGGCACTGATCAGATGAACATTCTTTGAATCTGTTGTGGGAATTCCAGCATCAGCACAATGCTGTGCCAGCTGCCTCCTGATCCTCTGCAGGTAATTATCGGAATCTCCAGGCAGCAGGTCCACTTTATTCCCTAAAACAATGATGTGCTTGTTTTTGCCGACGAGCTGCGGCAGGTCAGGAACAATGGAGTCTGGAAGATCGAGGAGATCCACAATGAGCAGCACTAAAGCTTTCTCAGGTTTGATTCTACTCACAATTTTCCTGTACTCTTCCTTCGACATAGTGACGTTTAAAGCCTTCTGGTGGTGTGTGAGCAGAAAACAGCGCTGACATATCGCCTTCTTGAGTTTGTCTTCTTCTAGTAACTGCTTATATTTCTGACTAGGAAGGTAACCAGGAAGTTCAGGAGCCATGCAGTGCATTAAAGCACCGCATCCTGAGCAGGAGAGGTCACTGATTGGCATCTCAGCATCTGGACTTCCGTAGATCTTCTGCTCCTGCTTCGTCTTCTTTTTCTTGGATCGTTCAAGTGGAAACCCAGCATCGTGGAATTCGATGCAATCCTCCAGGTCCAGGTTCTGATCTCCAACATCTTTTAAAGATCGCAGCTGCAGCTCCAGGGCTTTTTGCTGGAGTTCTGTTACAGTCTTACTCGGTGCTTTCGCCTCTTTTACTTTCATAGAGTCTGTGATTTGAAGCTGTTCAAGAAAAGAATCTTTATCATCGTCCACGGAGTCGCAGTATTCCAAAAAGACAAAGTCTTCCTCCTTGTCAGGATCAACAGATGAGTAGCTGTCTGCTGTTGCTTTACGCCTGCTTTCAGATTTCTCCTCAGTGCTGTGAAATCTTAAAGGCTCGTTCATACATGTCCAGTTCTTAGAAATCCAACATGTTTCCTTCTTGTTTCTGGACACTAGGTCACAGTAAAGTGAGGACTGACATAAACCCCTCCATTCTACACCTCTATATTGTTGATCTCGCGTCTTCAAAACACATTTTAAACGTCTAGAAGCAGGAAACCTGAATACAGGCACTTGTAAAAGTCTAAACATGGTTTAAGAAATTCTCTATAAATTGCATAAACATTTACAACCTTGAAAATCTCCAGTGAAACAACCAGGTATTTCTTTTTCATCCGTCGCAGGAAAATGACGCCATGGTTGGCGACGGCTAAAAGTTTTTTTTCTTTTTCTTTTTCAGCAAACTATATAAAAAAAAATTGCAGACAAATGAAAGCGAAAAGAGCATTTTCTTTTTGTTTATTTTTTTCGGTTTCTACATTGGTAAATATGTTAAACTGGTAACTAAATTTAAAAAAAAAACTTAATAACTTATTGAAAATTTTAATACAAAATAATGTAACATAATAATCTAAAAGTGTTAAACGTTGGTGGGACTTATTTATTAATAAAATACTAAAATATAGAATATTACTCTGAATTCAACTAAACATCCGGTCTATTCCGCGAAAACAGGAAGTGACGAATATTTTACGCGCCAAGTACTCGCGGTGAAGTTTCTAAATAGAGCGCGTTTTAGCGCCGAGCCGACTGACGCCGCAGGTTTCGCTCTTCATATGTATTTATTTTAGAAAGGATTCCTGCTCCAAATCACAATGTATGACCAAGACGAAGGTGCGTTTATAACAACAAATTCATATTTTTTATTCTCTCCTTCATAACAGTTTATGTAGTGTTCATAACGTAGTGTTTTCTTCAACGCTAGCTAACAATATATCCTTGTTTTTATTTTCCAACCGTTTTCGTACAAGCCCGCCTTCTGAACAACGATTGGCTAGATTTGTCTGAAATTCTGCTTGACGATTGGATATTGATGTTGTTGTCCAATCAGTGGCTCGTTTTGTACCGGTTTAGCCAATTATCTTTAAGGAAGGCGGGATTTGTAGGAATACGGGTCCTAGAGTAAACTAACGCCAGCTAGCAAGATCGAAATTAGCCTTAGTGCTCATTGAGCTTTCTAGATAATAAAAGCAAACGTGGAACATAGCATATGTTCTTTTGTTTCCCTTTTCCTGTGTCCTTTTCTGGATAGCTGTACTCTGTGTTAGAATGTGAAATAATGGCCTGTGTGCTGTATGTGTAGTGCACAGACATGTTTAGGAGGCTCTTCTTATTCTCTTATTGTGATCCTCTTGCTACAGATATCCAGTATGATGAAGATGATGATGAGATCACTCCAGATCTGTGGCAGGAAGCCTGCTGGATTGTTATCAGGTCGATATTGCGAGCTCGCATTGTGTCTCTGCTTTCTGTCTCTGATTGTCAGAGTTTTGACCATTTTCTGTGATGTCATGTGAAAATTACCTCTTGTGTATGTTTGGTTTCGCCCCCTTCCAGCTCCTACTTCGATGAGAAAGGGTTGGTTCGGCAGCAGCTCGATTCGTTTGACGAGTTCATCCAGATGTCCGTCCAGAGGATCGTGGAGGACGCGCCACCCATCGACCTGCAGGCCGAGGCCCAGCACACCTCCGGCGAGGTGGAGGAACCGGTAAGCATCACCAAACTATCCAATACGATATTATTACGATACCCAGGTGCCATTTCAATTAATGTTGCGATTCTATAAGTATCATGATTTTAACAAATATCCCTATTTGATGTTACATTTTTCCCTGATTTTACCATTTTAAATCTTTAAAATAGTTAAATAAGTAATTAAATGTAGCCCATTCCTCATAACGTTACTTTACTTGGCCTTTTACGTGGCCGATAGCAGCCCCTCGCTTCTAATGTGGGCATGCCGAGCTTCTAATACATGCTATTTTCTACTGGTGTAGAACTGCCACTGGTTCTTTGTTCCTAATAAATCTTTGTGCTCTTCTTCTGCAGCCTCGGTTCCTGCTGAAGTTCGAGCAGATCTACCTGTCCAAGCCGACACACTGGGAGAGAGACGGCGCACCTTCGCCCATGATGCCCAACGAAGCCCGACTCCGAAACCTCACGTCAGTGTAGCTTTATGACACGTCTCGTGGAAATGATTTTAAAAAATGTAGACAGAAAATATACTGCTGATAATGTTATTATTATTATTAGAAATGATTTAGATTTGTGTCATTGTTTGATGTGCCCCGCCCCCTTTATTTTGACTTCCATATGATTAACGCTGAAATGTGTGTTTATATGTGGTTAGATACTCAGCTCCGCTCTACGTGGACATCACCAAAACCATCATAAAGGAGGGGGAGGAGCAGCAGCAGACGCAGCACCAGAAAACCTTCATCGGCAAAATTCCCATCATGCTCCGGTCCACCTACTGCCTGCTGAGCGGCCTGACGGACCGTGACCTGTGCGAGCTGAACGAGTGTCCTCTCGACCCGGGCGGATACTTTATCATCAACGGCTCTGAAAAGGTCAAGGGACGAGGGGTTCCCTGGTTTAAATTAACGCGTGGCGCCGCGCCCCCGTGTACACACGTCACTGAGTGTATTTTGCTTGCGTGTGTGTGTTCCAGGTGCTGATCGCTCAGGAGAAAATGGCCACGAATACGGTGTACGTGTTTGCCAAGAAGGACTCGAAGTACGCCTACACGGGCGAGTGCAGGTCCTGTTTGGAGAACTCCTCCAGACCCACCAGCACCATCTGGGTCAGCATGATGGCCCGAGGAGGACAGGTACCATCTCTCTCTCACACACACACACACACACACGAACACGCATCACCTCCGACCTCCTCTCATCCTCATCACAAAAATGACAGATTTATTTACTGTTTTTTTTTTTTTTGTTCTAGGGAGTGAAGAAGAGCGCGATCGGTCAGAGGATCGTCTCCACCCTGCCGTACATCAGACAGGAAGTTCCCATCATCATCGTGTTTCGAGCGCTGGGCTTTGTGTCCGACAGAGACATCCTGGAGCACATCATCTACGACTTTGATGATCCTGAGATGATGGAGATGGTAAATCCTGAGTCTGGTTAGATCTTAGATTTTAAGGAATGTCTAAAGATCTGCGTTTCATTTCTCTCTTTACATGGTTTTTTTTTTTGTGTAGGTGAAGCCGTCTCTGGACGAGGCGTTTGTGATCCAGGAGCAGAACGTGGCTCTGAACTTTATTGGATCCAGAGGGGCCAAACCCGGTGTCACTAAAGAGAGGAGGATTAAATACGCTAAGGAGGTCCTGCAGAAGGAGGTGCTGCCTCATGTGGGCGTGTCCGACTTCTGCGAGACCAAGAAAGCGTACTTTTTAGGGTAAGGATATAAGATCTAAAATCGAAACCCTTGACTGATTGATTCGTTGTTAATAATACTGTTCAGTCTCGCTGCTTAAAAACACTGCTATTGGGCTTAGAACTTACAATCTTCTGGACACTAAGTGCTTTGAATTCTTTGTGTCTCTCCCTCAGTTACATGGTGCACAGGCTCCTGCTGGCGGCTCTGGGCCGAAGAGAGCTGGACGACAGAGATCACTACGGCAACAAAAGGCTGGATCTGGCTGGCCCGCTCCTGGCGTTCCTCTTCCGAGGGTGAGAGCGTCAGATCTCTCTCTCTTGTTTCTTCTCTTCTCCGTTTCTTGTCGTCCTCCGTTATTAAACACACTGTATTAATTCTCAACAACAGAATGTTTAAGAACCTGCTGAAGGAGATCAGGATCTACGCTCAGAAGTTCATCGACCGAGGGAAAGACTTCAACCTAGAACTGGCCATCAAGACGCGCATCATCTCAGACGGCCTGAAGTACTCGCTGGCCACCGGGAACTGGGGCGACGTCAAGAAAGCCCATCAGGCTCGAGCCGGGGTGTCTCAGGTGTCAGCACAGAGCGTCTGTACAGTACATACACACAGACAACAGACACGTCAGTAATAAAGTCTGTTTTTAATTGGATTGTATCACCTTTTTTCATCTTTAGCTTTGGACCTTTCTGTGATGGCACAACCAACAGTTAAGGATTGTTAGCCGTGGGTGATAAAAATATAGAATCATAAATTTATTTTTACAATATTTCATATGCAAGAACATTTCCTGTGTATAAATTTTTTTAATTGAATAAATTCAATTAATTTAATGTCTGCAAAAGTATGTTTGTAAAAAGTAAATAAAATAGGGGGGGGAAACGAAGTAAGTAAAAAATACACTTATAATGTTGTAAATAAATAGGCAAACGTTCATTTTGTTTCTTTTTATTTGTTTTAGAGAATTAATATAATATCTGCAAAAATATTTTGTTTAATGAAAAAAGAAAACTCAAAAGAAAAGTAGTAATTAAAAAGTAAGTAATGAAGACGGTAAAAAACAAATTAATACATTTTAAATAAAAAATAATTAAAATTAAATTAAGGTATATTTAGAACTAACTTTATGATAGATAGATTTATGTCAATTATTTTTTACTTTTAAATGTAAAAAAAAGTTTTGTGGAATTTTTTTTAACAGTTTTCAGTCAGATTGCGTTTATTTTAAATAAATCAATAAATATAATTAGACGGTCTATCATGATGTACAAAAATAAATAAATAAACCCCACAGTTTTGTATTTGTAAATTGACTCAGGTTTTTTTTTTTTTTAATTTTCCTGAAACATCACATTACTTGTTATATCGCAAACGTCTATACCGTAGTTTATCACTTACAGCTTTGATCATATTATTGATCACTGTTGTAAAATACGATCATATTATTTTAAGCCCTGATTCTCTTGTAAGCCTTTAGCGTAAAGTTTACTGACGGTCTCCTGTGCTGCTGCTCTTCAGGTGTTGAACAGACTGACTTTCGCCTCGACGCTGTCTCACCTGCGCCGCGTCAACTCGCCCATCGGCCGAGACGGCAAGCTGGCAAAGCCGAGGCAGCTCCATAACACCCTGTGGGGTATGGTGTGTCCCGCCGAGACGCCAGAGGTGCTAATGAATTAAGAAAATTCTCAGGAAGAACATGATGAAGGAGAGAAATACAGAACACACTGTTAACACTTTGAGGGTGTGTGTGTGTGTGTGTGTGTTACAGGGCCATGCTGTAGGTCTGGTGAAAAACTTGGCCCTGATGGCGTACATCTCTGTGGGTTCTCAGCCATCCCCCATCCTGGAGTTCTTGGAGGAGTGGAGCATGGAGAACCTAGAGGAGATCTCACCTGCTGCTATTGCAGAGTCAGTTTCCCAAGAAAAAAACAAAAACTTTTAAAGAGTTCAAGCATCCTGCAGCTAGTGTGTGATTTTTATTTAATCTCTCTCGTCCAGCGCTACGAAGATCTTTGTGAACGGCTGCTGGGTGGGAATCCACAAAGACCCCGAGCAGCTGATGAACACTCTGAGGAAGCTCAGGAGGCAGATGGACATCATCGTGTCCGAGGTAAAAGAACGAAAGTCAGTCTGGATCTTAAACAGAAATTCCGAGAGACTCCACCCAGCTCATTCGCTTCCTCCACTCAGGTGTCGATGATCCGTGACATCCGAGAGCGAGAGATCCGGATTTACACGGACGCCGGGAGGATCTGTCGCCCGCTGCTCATCGTGGAGAAGCAGAAGCTCCTGTTGAAGAGGCGTCACATCGATCAGCTCAAAGAGCGAGAGTACAACAACTACAGGTACACGGGGGCCGGGACACGGAACGTAACATCTGGGGGGTGAGAACAGAGATCTGACAAATCTTTCTTAAGACGAGTCTTTCTTACATTAATGTGTGTGTAGCTGGCAGGACCTGGTGGCGAGCGGCGTAGTGGAGTACATCGATACTCTGGAGGAGGAGACTGTGATGTTGGCCATGACCCCGGATGACCTCCAGGAGAAGGGCGTGGCCTACTGCTCCACCTACACGCACTGTGAGATCCATCCGTCCATGATCCTGGGAGTGTGTGCATCCATCATTCCTTTTCCTGATCACAATCAGGTACACACACACACACACACACACACACACACACACACACACACACACGAGTGCATCATGAGTGCACGTTATATATCTCTACAATGAAATAAGATGGTGTGTGTGTGTGTGTTCAGTCTCCCAGGAACACCTACCAGTCTGCTATGGGGAAGCAGGCCATGGGTGTGTACATCACCAACTTCCATGTGCGCATGGACACCCTGGCTCACGTGCTGTATTACCCCCAGAAGCCCCTGGTCACTACACGCTCCATGGAGTACCTGCGCTTCAGAGAGCTGCCAGCAGGTGACGCCACACACTTAATTCCACATTCATCATCAGCGAACAGTTAAACCTTGCATTGCGAGCATACTTTGTTTGTATAAGCGTGTTTGTATATCAAAGTGAATCCCCCCCCCCCTCCCCCCGTAAAAAAATAACGGAAACTCTGATTATTTGTTCCACCATCCAAAAATATTCATATAAAGTTAATGCAAAATATGAAGTAGAAAAATAAAACAAATTAACCCGCACTTTACCTTTGAAAAGAATGCCGACAGAGCCTTGTTTCCGTTAGAGTGTGTGTGTGTGCTGCTTTTGCTAGTTTATTATGTTAGAATTTATTTTAAAAATCTGCTCGTCTTGCAAAACGTTTCCACTGTAACCTTTTTTTTTTTTTTTTTTTTTTCCCCCTCCAATCTGCTGCTCATGCTTCATGACGGAGCAGCGTAATACACTCGGAGCGGAGCACTGTGTCCGTCCTCTTATACATGCGCAAAATTATACAGACTCCCACAATTGGCTCCTGCAAATGTCTCCATGATTGACAGGAGAGAGAGTATGCCCCGCCCACCCAGAAAACATTCGTTCATTCATTCATTCATTTTCTATACCGCTTTATCCTCCATTCAGGGTAGCGGGGACCTGGAGCCTATCCCAGGAGGCTTAGGGCACAAGGCGGGGTACACCCTGGACAGGGTCCAGAGAACATTATGATGATATTAAAAAAAACAAACATAATTTTTCTCTCTTCCAGGCATCAATTCCATCGTGGCCATTGCATCGTACACGGGTTACAATCAGGAGGACTCGGTCATCATGAACCGCTCCGCCGTGGACCGAGGCTTCTTCAGGTTCCTCGTTCTTCTCTTCTTTCTGAACTTAACGCGTAGAAAGTCGTGAATCTGTTCGATCTTCCCACGTCAAAATCGCTGGAAATCAGCCGATCCATAAATTAAATAACATCCAGCGTGTGTGTGTTCTGTTTTTTAGATCCGTGTTTTATCGCTCCTATAAAGAGCAGGAGTCAAAGAAAGGCTTCGATCAGGAGGAGATTTTCGAGAAACCCAAGCGTGAAGAGTGTCAAGGTGAGTCACGGACAAAAACCCAGGTCCTGCAGTTAGACCATGTTCGAGTTTTAGTTTGTTGCGGTTGTTTTTAAAACTCCATCTTGATTCTAGTCGCTGTCCGTCTCATGACCTGGTATTTATGCTATAACTTTTTTGCGTTTCTGACAGGAATGCGTCACGCCATCTACGACAAGCTGGACGACGACGGCCTGATCGCGCCGGGCGTGCGCGTCTCCGGCGAGGACGTGATCATCGGGAAGACAGTCACCCTACCGGAAAACGACGACGAGCTGGACAGTACGAACCGCCGCTACATCAAGAGAGACTGCAGCACGTTCCTGCGCACCAGCGAAACCGGCATCGTCGACCAGGTCATGGTGACGCTCAACCAGGAGGGGTACAAGTTCTGCAAGATCCGGGTGGGTGTGGCTTTCCTGCGGGCGACACGGGAGGTCGAGCGTGGCTGAGAATCTAATGACGCTAATTCTGTCGGTTTGTCTCCTGCAGGTGCGCTCGGTGAGAATCCCTCAGATCGGAGACAAGTTCGCCAGCCGTCACGGACAGAAGGGGACGTGCGGGATCCAGTACAGGCAGGAGGTGAGGACGGCGTGTCCGAGACGGAGAGCGTGAGATTAGACACCAAGCAGAACCAGATGTTGATTTTGATCCATTTTGTTTTAGTTATGTGTCTGTATGAATGAACAGTGACACATTTTTGTAATTTTTGTTGTAATGACTTATGCTGATTAGAAAAATGAATGTGATAAATGTAGCCGTGTTAAGACTCGCTTTAATGCAGGTTTATTAAATATACTGCTCTTAATGTGTGTGTGTGTGTGTGTGTGTTTGTTTTTGCAGGACATGCCGTTCACATGTGAAGGAATTACCCCCGACATCATCATCAACCCCCACGCTATCCCGTCCCGAATGACAGTCGGTCACTTGATCGAGTGTCTGCAGGGGAAGGTATAAACACATTTCTCACACACGCACATTTCCACCAAAGTGAACCAGGTGCTAGTTCATGTCCTTATAGGGAACTGGCTTTGTTTTTCCCTGTGTTAGAGAGTCGCACCATTACATCACTGTATACGTCCGTGGAGGCAATGCTAGCTCTAGCGCCAACTCTGGACTTCAACATGGCTTTGCGAGCAGTTCTCCTGGCTTTATCATGTCTAGAAAGCGTTTGAGACGCCCACTGCATATTAAGTCCAATTATTTTTGTTATTAAATTGGCGGTCACACAAGTTTTTGTTGCTCATGATAATCTCGCCCCCCATTCCATGATGTTCTTTGTTCTGGCCCAGCAAAGTGTTGGTGCCACCATGGAACCGAATTTTTATTTTTTTTTTTGTCTGAGTGCCGGTGCTTTGGCTGTCTGGAAACAAAGAACCGCGTTGGTGTTATCAGTGCTGTTAGTGTTTAACATCTAAACATCTAAATTGTTCCTTACGCCCAGGTTTCTGCGAATAAAGGCGAGATCGGTGACGCCACTCCGTTCAACGACGCTGTGAACGTGCAGAAAGTGTCTAACCTGCTGTCTGAATACGGCTACCACCTCAGAGGAAACGAGGTATGACTCCGATATACAGTAGCTACGACGAAATGCAATGCAAAGTGCAAATATTGACATTGTGTAACTAATAAGGTGCAGGTTGACACACACGCCGTTTATGCTGTTCTCTCTCGGGTCCTGTAGGTGCTGTATAACGGTTTCACGGGTCGTAAGCTGACCTCTCAGATCTTCCTCGGCCCCACTTACTACCAGCGCCTCAAACACATGGTGGACGATAAGATCCACTCGAGGGCACGAGGCCCCGTCCAGATCCTCAACAGGCAGCCTATGGAGGGCAGATCACGGTGAGACACTGGGTACTGCTGTGTGTGTGTAGGCGCTGAGATATAAATAAATGACAGTATTTTATTACAAATGTTCTGTATCAGCTATTGAAAGTAATACTTTATAAGATTTAACGTTGGTGAGATTAATTGTTTGGCGTGTGTGTGTGTGTGTGTTGTACAGAGATGGAGGTCTGCGTTTCGGAGAGATGGAGCGAGATTGTCAGATCGCTCACGGCGCAGCTCAGTTCCTGAGGGAGCGTCTGTTCGAGGCGTCTGATCCCTACCAGGTGCACGTGTGTAACCTGTGCGGGCTCATGGCCATCGCCAACACGCGCACACACACCTACGAGTGCAGGGGCTGCCGCAACAAGACTCAGGTAGGAGCATTCTCCTTTTTAACCGTATGTTCTCCTTTCATTTGAATTCTTTTCCTCCTTCGGTGATGATTATTATTATTATTATTATTATTATTTATTTTGTGTAACCTGTCGTCCCTGTGTTTCAGATCTCGCTGGTGCGGCTCCCGTACGCCTGCAAGCTTCTGTTCCAGGAGCTCATGTCTATGAGCATCGCCCCACGCATGATGACCACCTAAACACCACGCCATGGAATCATGGGAACCGGCGGGGGGAGGAGGGGGGGGAGCCATGTTCTAGTGCTTTTCCTGTCTGAACTGCAGTGCGCTCTGATGGAGCGCCGTCATTGTCGTTATCGTTTCATATGACAATAATTGCGTTTTTGTAAAATGTAGAATGAAATAAAGGTCTTTTTTTTTTTTTTTTTTCTTTTTGAGTCTTTGTTGCTTTTTTGTTTTTTTTTCCTCTGCAAGCATGTTTCTCACACACACGCACGTCTTGAAATGAGGCCTAGTGAGAAAATAAAAATCAACTTTATGCGAGAAAAACGGTTACGAATAAATATGTTCTTTTGTCTGTAAAATCTGGAATCATACAGGAAATCTTAAATCATTGTCTTAAGCTTCGTAAACTAGTTCTTTATGATAAAATGCTTTTACTTTGTATTAGTGATGATTTTCTGACAGTTTTTAATTTACGTATTTTTCAACAAAAAATGTTTATATTTTTTTTGTTGAAATACAAATGTTTTTTGAAATAAGAAAATATTTTTCTCATATTTTTTAAAGAAATTCTTCATTATTTAATTCATAATTAAATTAGTACTAGGGTTAGGGTTAGTACCTCTTAAAATATATAAAATAAAATCTCCAAATATATTTTTTTCTGGGTTAAAAAAAAAACTTATTTTTCATCATTAAAATGTTATTTGAAAGTTATTGAAATTATTGGCGTCCAACAAGGAAAAAGGGATGAAACTTCTGTATTAAGAAAATATTTTTTCCATTTAGAAGGGAGAATATGCTTGCCATTATTAATTTAAAAAAAAAACAGTTTAAACCAAAAATACTGTACTTATCGTACTAAACCTAACAAATTAGTTTCCCGCCTCGGTTTTCAGAAGCGCTTTATTTTACAGATGCCGACTAAAGCCGATATGTAAAGTTCCGTTCCTAGAAAGGGGCTTAGGTGGAAAAATAAATGTTTTAAAAAAAAAAAAATAAAACACCTTCACCGTGCTTTAAAACTGTTGAGTTTGAGGAGCTCTAGTGCAGTGCAGTATTGTCTAACTGAAACACATCCCTAGAGCTGTACCATGAACACTCCATGCATGAAACATACACCATGTGTTCTGTGCACTTACCTTTTGAGCCATCTCTACAGCCATGGTAAACTCAATTTCAGATCTACGCTGAACACACACTTACTTCCGTGTACCATATGTAACACAATTACCCATTTGAACATTGCTTCAGTCAATGCACCCCAAGATCTGAACCACTGCTTGATTGGACCCACCCTCACCTCCTAGATAGTTGCTGTATACTTACCTCTTGAGCTATCACTACAAATCAGCAGCACCTTCTCCGCATGCCTTTCAGATTTATTCCATAGACCTGAACATCACGTGAATGCATTCATTCAGGGTAAACTCCAACACACTCCAAACCAGTTCTCCTGTGGCTCTTTGTGAAAGGAATGACCTCTCATTGTTCAGGTTACTGGTTCAAATCTTGCTTTGCTTTGTTTTTTTCCCAAAACCTTAAGTATAAGGGATGCATTTGATGTGCAAAGAAAAAAGATTACTTCCAACCTACACCAGTGGCTCATGGGTTTTGTGCTGTAATAATGGTGTGTGTGTGTGTGTGTGTGTGGTATTATGGTTCAAATCCTTGCTATGGATTGTTGAGAACTTTGCATGGTGTCATTTTGTAAAGTAAGCTATGATGAAGCGTTGTTAATTATAGTACCGTAATTAGTTTTAATTAAAAGCATTTAGTAATGTAAACCGTAACATCATGGTAAACATAGTAGCCAGCGCAAAACACAACAGAATAATGTAGTAAACATATAGACACCCAGGACCCGGAGCAGCATAACCCCTGCTTTCACCTCTCCCAGGGCCCCAGGTGGGACAGACCGGACATTCTCTCTCTTTGCCGGATTTACAGTCCCACCCAAGCACAGCACCTACTACCCAGCAAGGGTCTCAAACCCAGGTTCTCCAGAGACCAGCACGCACACACACACCTTTAACCTACTGAGCCATCAGGGCTGATAAGGTTTAGCACTCTTTTATTAACTTTTATCTTTTTATTTTGCACCTTAAATACAAAATATACATTTGTACAGTCTAAGAATATACACGACTTGAGCAAGGCCACACCAGAGCCCAGGGCTTGAACCCAGGTCATCTCGCTGCACCAACCCAGTGAGCCATCAGGACTTTGAGACGTCACTGTTTTCAGGTGGGATTTATTATTTTTATTTTAAGCACATGTACACAGAGTTAGACCAATGAAAAGAAAACTTAAGCAAGAGTCGAACCCATGATGTTCAGAACAAACCACATGTATTGTGTGTTAACACACTGAGCCACCAGAACACGCTGACGTGTTAGTGAGACGCGTGTTTGTCTTTCGCTTCAAAAGCTGTGGGTTTAAAGAGCTAATTTGGAATTCTGGATTCAAGTCATTTAGGAACCTGAGAGCTGTTTCTAAAAACCTTAAAACTACTATCTAATGCTGAAGACTAAAGCATTGAATCTACATTAGTGAATTCTGTAGAAAAACAAAGCTTTGCAGCAAGTAGTAGGAATCGCTGGCGAGTGTGTGTGTAGCTAGATTTTAAGCTAGCGCTGTATTTGGTTTGTGTGTAACTAGCTAGCTTTAAAAGTTACACACGGTGTAGTAGATACGGTATGGTGGGGAAAAAAATCAAACCATTGCACATCGTGATTCCTTTGTTTGTGATTTGCGATTTATGTATTGCATTAATATAATTCAGTCTTATTTATATAGCGTTTTTAAATAATGATCATTGTCACAAAGCAGCTTTATAAAATCATGAAGATAATTAGGGAAAAGGGTATTGGCACACTGATTTTCTTTTTTAAAGATTCATTTTTAATTTATCCATGTTTGGGTTTGAGATGGTAAAATGTTTTGCCTTCTTTGCTAAGATTGTTCAGAATCCTAACAAAATCTAGAAAAAAAAAAATTGATCGTGATATTTATACTGTATATACATTTGTATATACATTTGGATACTTACACAATGACAATACAAACGGAATCGGCATTGAGGTCTCGTGATAATATTGCATCGGGTGATCCCAACAAGCGACACTCGGGTCTTCAGCTAGTCATCAGAGTCAGAGCACAAACTGAGCATAAACCACGTCACGTTATAAAGACTTTATTCATAAATGAAAAGATGACATTTAAACAAGTGCGTTAGTTGAAAGTAATTGAGTGTATAATAACAATAATAACAATAATTCTCTCTGTCTCTCTCTCTTTCTAAAAAAAAAAAAAACACTTCAACACTCCAGCCTTTTACACGTACTGTACAGCGCTCCAGACTTAAACCCTTGGTAGACATTACACCCCGAGTTACACCCCATGTGGCATTCTTTCTCTGGATTACATCTCAGATGCTCCTGGTCTCCAAAACACTTTACACGATCTACCCGAAGACGACGGAGAAAATACAAATAGATTTTATCTAACACCTGGGAACAAGAAAACACGAGCCTGGAGGTTGATCTATCTCAGTCTCAATCTCCTGATTGGTGTGTGTGACAAAGCTGCGAAGGAAAGGATATGGATAAAATAGGATACCTTTGCGTTTGTGTGTGTGTGTGTGTGTGTAGGTAAGAGACAAGCCAGTGTGCAGATAAACTCCAAAGGCTTGTCATGTCTAACTTGTGTGATGTAATGTGTCACAAGTGTCTTTGTGTGTGTGTGTGTGTGAGATGTTCTTCATCCGATCCCAATCCTGATCTTGTGGGAGGTGGCGTCAAGGGTGAACACACTCCTTACAGCTCATCATCCTGGACCACTACACACACACACAAGCAATCATGATCAATCAAACAGCACTTCTTTTTCAGCATTTCTTATTAACCAGCATAATTTTTTATTCATTTCTATCTACATTTAATTAAAACGTATTTATTACCTCTCTTATTTATTATCACTCATTATTAACATGTTCTGACCAATCAGAATGTACAGAGCTAGAACAATCCGACCAATGGGAATGCAGTGATCCAGGTAAAAGGGGCGGAATTTTTTGCATGTAAAAGCTGCCTTGGGATATTATTGTGTATTTGTGCGAGACTTTGTTATGATTCCTGAGCTGGTTGATTGCGGTGCTCCTTCCTTTTGTGTTTTGTCAGCGTTGTTTCAGTTATCTCATTGTTCTGCTTTAGCTCTAATCATGCGTTCTTTGTGTTGATAACTCAAGTTAGACTCTGCATATGCACATACGCATCATTGTGTCGGAGGCATGCAGGCTGGAATAAACTATTAAACTGTTAAATGTGTTTATGCATTAGTTTATCTGTTAGCTTATAAGTTACATTGTTAATAAGGAATTGGATTGAACATCTAAAAAAAAATGAACACGCTAAGTTATATTCATTGTGATCTTACATCATGAAACCAACCTGGATTTTTTTCTTCCTTTTTTTCTTCCAGAACATTCTAACTTGCTAATCAAGGTTAGCGTATCTTAAGCACATTTTGTGTGCAAATGTCTTTTTGCTTTCTACAGATTCCACCTGACCTGGATCTACACTGGAAAAAGTAAAATTTGCACCAAGTTTGTGTCATAATTTTTGAAAATGTGCCCATATTATTTCTCCCTCCAACATGATTATAGATTATTGTCATGAGGTTAAACACATCATATATCAGGTCAAGGTTACAACACTACAAAAGTGTAAAGGTAAAACTTTTACACTTTTTTCTAAAATGTCAAACTCATTGAGAATGTAATTTAGATTTAAATAGAGTTTTACATGTTTACAGAGTTGGTGTTTTCATCTACTTTTATTTTTCCAACCTTTGTGATATTGGTAGTGTGTTAAGATTCAGATCGCTATGTATGCAGTCAGTGTAAGTCTATAAAAAATAAGCAATTTCCTTAGAATTTCAATAATTGCTAATTACGTTGAACATGTGGACAGTTTGATCTTTCGAGATGTGTATATTTCCCTGTACTTGTATGGAACATAACCAACAATCTTTAATCAGTCTTTAGTGAATCTTCTGTCTATTAATGTGAAAGGACTCTGGTTGCTCTGTCATACCGGGCTCTCAGTTTCGATATTTTACACGCAGATATATTATGTTTCCTCTGACGACCCGTGTTTTGTCTCATAGTGGCGCTTTTTATTAGCTCCACAGTTTCAGAACATATGAGAAACTGTTTTGAAACTTCCCGCAGGAAGAATAAACATACATTGATCTGTCCATTCATCTTTGAAGGTTCAGTTTTCATGGTCTACTTTCCTTTTTTTGGAGTAAACCATGCTGTGTTGCGCTTTCAGTTCTGTTTCTTCCTCATTCTATGTCCATACACAGTAAACTATCGTGTTGCTTGGCTCTGGGTGATGCGTGAGTGATGTGTATAGCCACACCCACCTTTCGGGGTAAAAAGCGTTAGATTATGTGGTATATAAATTATTCTCATTCATTAGAAAACCATCAGGGTCAGGATAGAACTGTCACTTAACGATGTCTGGTCTAGTCTCTTGCAATAAAACAGAATGTTTTTCCTTTCCTCAGGTGCTGTTTCTTCCTCGTAGGTCTACCTGCTTGTCTTTGGGTCTATGGCCATGTATATGTGGAACAGCGATAAAGTCTTTAAATCAGGCTTCCCAACTTGCTTTAGTCTTTAAGCACCAGTTCACACCACCCTTCCAAGACACAATCTTCATTGATCTCATGTTCGATAGATAGAGCCATGAAGCTTTAGTCATAGGACTTGCATTAAAGTCTGAAACCCCCTGAAATAGACCTCTGCTTTCTCAAAGTACCAAAGTACCAATACCAATAATACGTGGTACTTGATGGTACTTAAAACTCAAAATACGTATCAATACAAACCTGCTTTAACCTGTATTTGGGGTTGAGAGATTAGAAACATAACCAGCGAGAATTCAGCAACACTTAAAGAAAATGTGTCAACATTATGATTTTTTTTTATATGAAATCTTTAAATCTGTCAATTTTGTGTGTGTAGTTTATGAATTGGATTTGGTTAAAGAGACTTAAACAGATCCTGATACAATCAGTGACACTAAACAAGTGTCCCAGCTAATCAGATTCCCTTGGCGTGTTCAGACATGAGCAAAAATGCTAACGTGCTAACACACAGTTCTGTTCTGATTCATGGAGAACGCGAGCAAGACAAGTGAATGATGGAGCTGAATGAAACACAAACACACTGCGGTCGGTTCTGTTTTTAAAATTCTCCAGGTCTTATCACGTATTTTTACTGTGTTAATAAATGTTCTAAAAGAGCAGATCTGACAGATGTGTAGCCACACACCATGTGTGGTCTTATTTCTATGGGAAATGTGGATTTTTGTACTTTCTAGTAAACTTCAAGAGAAGGGGAAGGACAAAAGGGTTTATAACTGAAGTAAGAAGTCACCTGGTTTAGCTGATATAATGTAAGACATTTAGTGTAATATTATAAGGGTATAGAGATATTTAGAGCCAGGCATCTCACCCTTCTTGGAGGGAATATCGTCGATGGAGTCGACCACATGGATGGTTCCTGTGGCTGATGCTTCACCCAAGGCGTTACTGACGTGGCACTCGTATGTGCCCGCTGCCTCCTTGGTCAGGGGGAAAATCTGCAACATGCACAGTTATCCTTTTTCAGTACATCCTTAAACAGTATACTTCTTTTCATTCTTTCGCAATCACTATTTTTACATTACAGTACATTGTACAAAGAAAGCCATGAATTCGCTATATTCACGAAAATCAACGTCATTCACCTCAAGCTCTAAAATTCACTATTTGTCACAATCACAAAATATTTACAAAAACACTCGCATTTGCACAAATCTTTTTACTTCACAGTTAGAAAAACCAAATTAGAAAATAATGTGTAGCATAAACAGATGTGAGTTGTACGTCAAAAAGAAAAAAGGAAGTGTTTTTTCCCTCCACATCCATTGTTACAAGCACAGTAATAAAAACTAAAGCAGGAAATTCTCCAGACAGCACTGCTCTACCTTTTACACAATAAACAAGGAATTTCTTCCATATAAAAATAATTCACAAACATGTTTCCTTTCTGTAACAAAATTCTATCAGTACATGATTATACTTTTTTTTTTCTAATCCTAGCCAAACTAGTAAGTAGCAGAAAAACGTTCTGTCTTTCAGAGTTAAAAACTGCATGCTTCAATCACAGCAATATAATTATAACATTGAATATGAAATCCGTAACAGTTATGGATGTTGTAGAAATAAATACAGACTACTGCAGACTCACCAGCACCCACCCGGTGACCTCGTGCTTCTCGGGGCCTCCTCTCATCTGGATGGCGAGGTTGTCTTGGTCTCCAGGGAGCAGCTGAGACGGTTTCTGTTCGTATGTCATCTATAGTGAGTAGGACCAAAGCTTAGTGCTGATATGATGTAACTAATACTACACACTAAAGATAACTACAGGCTAAAAACATGATGTGCTTTAACAGACAAAGAATCCAATTTGAGGTGACTGACTCCTGGCATTAACTGTTTTTATAAGGAGCGTCAAGTCAAAATCGGGACTTTTGATTGCGCAGACTAACAGAACACACTTATGAGGTTAAAAACTCCCTCTATATAATCCCCTACTACACTAATGCACTTATCCCAGCGGTTCACTAGTGCTGGCACAACATCAAAGTAGAAAGTTTTCTCAGTGCACCGGAGCCTTGATCACGTCTGAAACGCTGGCCTCCCAGGAACACCTTTAATGTCCCAAACGTGTGGAAATGCCTTGTAGCGAGGTCAGGACTGTATAGGGGATATGGCAATAACTCCCCGCAGAGTTCCTGTAATGTGCAAGTGGTGTTAGTGTATGATTGTTCGTACAGTTCCCACAGACAGAGGCGTCTCTTAGACAAGTTCCCGACAAGTTTTCTGCCTATTTTCAGTCCCAGTTTAACTTGAACGGCCCGTGTATTTGTGAACCACTGCGCATTAATTGTCCTAAAGCTCTATCCCGAGTTTGTTTATTACCAGATGCTTTTTATCTTTTCTTATTATTAGTTCCTTTAATCTTTCGCACACCGTTCTCTAAAATGCCTCCTTCTTCAGAACTTCTGTGCAAAACTGAACCATACGTCACTAACTGTGAGTGAGTGAGTCTGTGTGTGTGTGTGTGTGTGTGTTCTGTGTAAAAGGACACACTCCATTCTCAATAACGTTATGTGGAAACAATACAACCGGAAAAAATGAGGAAGGAATCCAGGAAGTGTTTCATCAAACATGGAATCTGCTCTCAGAGGCGTGTTTATGCTACAAACATCCTTAACAACAAAAGACTCTCTTGGCTCTTGAGGCAAAACCTTCACAGCCTGTTTACTGGTGTCTCCAACATACAGACTGACATACATCAATAACTGATATCTACTGTACACACTGGTGTTTATGTTGTCTGAACAGGCTAAGAACTAGCATCACAGTAATCAGGCTAAGCATGAGCTAGCAAACATTTTCCTGAGCTGCCTGCTTACTTTAGATAAAAAGCCAAATGATAAATGTAAATATATAATAAAAGAATCAATAAGTGGGATTATGAACAAAGTTGCCACATTTCTTCTCAGAACAGAACTTTAGTCCCACTATTGTGTCATAAAGCACATGCTAAGCATAGACTAGCATTATAGTAACTGGGATAAGTATTAACTAGCATTTTAGAAATCATATTAAATAATGTAACATCCTAGTGTTAACTAGCATTAAACATGGAGTAAACATGCTAAGTATGAAGTAGTGCATTAAACAACAATGTTTTTCAAATATTAAAGAGGGGAGAGAAAAATTGTATTCATTTGTTGTGTGTTTGGCAATTCATGTATTGTGACTCCAAAATGTATATTTTTATGTACGTTTGCATTTAAAAATGTTATAGTTCCTCTATAGTCCTGCAGGTGGTGCAGTCTAAACTATTAGTACAGCATTCCGTGTTAAATATACAGTCTATGTACAGCTAAAGTGACTTAATCGTTAATTTAAAGCAGAAACAATTTGTTCAGCGTTTTTATTGGATCCCCGGAAGTCACTGGATGTTAGTCAAATTTATGTTTCCCCGTCTGTATACGAGGCGTCGAATCTGGTAAAGAAGCCATTTTATAAGAAAAAAAGATGATGTTTGTATTTTGATTTAATTTAATCAAAAATGTTTGACTACGCACATCCATACAAAAACTTGTAGCCATCTGATGAAATGCTCTCTAGACTGTATCTGTCCCATCCCTGAGGGCGGGTCTCACTCAACATTAACGGTAAAGATGGTCTCTCCAAGACTGTGTTTTTAACTAGCGTGTCTTCCTGCACATTATTCCTTTTTCCAAGTGATTCTGTCTTTCTCACACCGAGTCAAAGTTGAACTCTTCACAGTTAATTACCTAATAATAACCCTAATTATCTAGCTCTATTAAATTTTATTTAAAAGGTTTGTTTGGATTCAGAGATCTCTTGATTTGTGGACATCACAAACACGACCATGTTGTTGTTTGTTTGTTGTTTTCTGGGGACTTAGAGTGTCTTGACTAAGTTACTGGGTGTGTTTGTGGAGTGTACCTTCCTCCAGGTGAGCACCGGTGTGGGGACGCCGATGGCCTCGCAGCTGAGGAAGACCTGAACACCGGTGACGTTCCAGATCTCACCGGGACCCGTAACAATCACAGGAGCTGAGAGAGGAGAGAAAACGTGGTGAAAAAAAAGAAAGTCTGCTGTAAAACTTTAGTATAATTTTAGTATTATACTATAAACTGTGTGTGTGTATGTGTGTGTGTGTGTGTGTGTGTGTGTGAATGTGGTGGGGCCAGGATTCATGAATGTTAATCCCACCTGAAAAGATGGAATTTCAGACATGTCGGCTCAGGGATATGGACCGGGAGCGGACATGCTTACACGACACGCTTGCTCTGTGTGTGCACGCACGTGTGTGTGTGTGTGTGTGTGTCAGTCACGGAAGCACTTTTAGACCTTTTCCATGCCAAACCAAAGTAAATCTGACTTATATCTGCAAAATATACTTTATTAAATTTCTTAATCCAGTATTGTCCAGTCTGGACAGAATATTTTAAAAATGAGAGATGAGAATGTTGAATCCTTCCTGTTTAATTAATTTTTAAATTCTTTAGAGTGCCCTAAGGAACAGGGACAGGGAATGTAGCGAGGGAGGGGTCGACTGTTTTTAGTCCTGGGGCCTTAGAGACTCTCTGATGAGGATGTGGAGCTGAAATATTTTCTTTGTTTGTTTTATCCTTTAATTAGAACTAAATTTAGAAGAAATAAACAGCATGGACTTTGAATTTCTGTTTACTGAAGAAGCTACTCATAACTCTGTGTTTAGAAAAAAAAAAAACGTACAATTAGGAGTTTTTTTTAGCCATTTTATTTTACATTATTTTACCAATTTTTAATAAAAAAATGTATCAAAATAAAAAAAGTTAAACAAATATAGGTTATTTAAAATAATCTTAACCTTACCTTAACTATAAGAAAGCACTAGACATAGTTTACAGCTAGATCATTTAATGAATTAATAAGTGTGATGATTTTAAAATGTAAAAATCTTAAACAGGAAAAAAAAAATCCACAGTATAATCTTAAACCTTTTAAAACTAATAACAAATTTAAATTTTTTACACTTTAAAGAATTTGTTTTTCATTTTCTTTGCCATAAGTACATTTTAATCTTATTATTGTAGTTAAATATTTACTTCAACTATAAAAATAAAATAAAATGTTTGATCAACTCTGTTTGGTTAGTTCTTTTTTTCTTTCTTTCTTTCTTTTCATTTTTTAATTCTAGTTTTAGTGTTTTTTTATATAATGTAATAAATAATACTTTTAAAGGTAAATAAATAAAAGATGTAATGAAAGTTTTATTTATGATTTGTTAATTTTAGTTTTAGTATTTTCTTTATTTATAATGATCATCTTAAGTGCATAAAAAAGACTGAAATGAAATGCAAGAAAAACAAAAACACAAATTCACACTAAAACACTAAACAGTTCAGGTTCAGTTCTTTATGTCTCTGATAATATACATATGTATTGGCCCCCCTCACCTTTGGCGCACTTGCCCTTGTTCCGCACCTTGATGGCGGGTTTCTGCTGACTCTCGGCGGACGCGCTGGCCGCTCTCAGCTCGCACGCGCTCCGGTACTCCACCCCGTCCGAGCCGCACACCTCGTAGTTGCCGTCTTTGCACATGCACACGCCGTTCTCGTTCCTCTTCTTCTTCATCGGCTTCGCGTCGCCCTGCGGTTTCACGCACTCGAAGCCGGGCGCGCACCGCGCCGCCCCGCGCCCCCCGCGCCCCCCGCACGCCTGTCCCGGTCCCGCAGCGCACAGCTCGCAGCAGCCGCACGCGTCCAGCACGCGGAACGCGCAGTCCGTCAGCTCGGCGCACGAGCTCGGCTCACAGGGCGGACAGGAGCGCGGGGCGCGCGAGACAGCGGCGGCGGAGAGCGCCGGGAGCGCGAGGAACAACCAGAGCATCATGAGCGCGTGAAGCGGTACAGAGACTGGAGTCTGGAACGGACAGAGCGGAGAGACACTGAGACAACCGGGTAACCACGCCCACTCGGAAACGCCCACTTAGAGCACAATTATAGTTTGGACATTTACATATTACTCATGGTGTGTTTTATGGAGCAAAAAAATTAAAGAAAAAAATGACGTCATTACACGACTATAATCACCATCGGCTTGCACCTCCAGGGACCGGATTCGATTCCCGCCTCAGTGTCTATGCGCATGTGTGCATGCTCTCTCTTCCTCCAGGTACTCTGGATTACAAAATCACAAATATTAAGCAAAAAATTCAGGCTTTGAAACCAGACAATCTAAGTGATACACATGATAAACTAACCACACCACATCAGAACCTAGAATACTAGAATACTCCCCATGGAGACAGTGAACTAATTTCACTCATCTCTTCTTCAAAATCATCAACCTGTATATTAGAGACCTACCGACACATTTTCTCAAGCAGATACTGTAGTACTAGCAATAACACAACCTTTGTTGAAAATAATTAACTTTCCACTCAGCAGTGGGTATGTTCTCAAATCCTTTAAATTAGCAGTTATTAAACCGCTAATTAAGAAACCTGACCTTGACCTCTGGCTGTCTATGGGAGGTTGTCCAATTACAACCTCCCCATTTTTCTCTAAGTCTCAAACAAAACCAGATGAGAAAAAAACAGCTTACTAAAGTTGAGCAATGTGTGCAGGACATAAGAGATTGGATGTTAATTAACTTCCTTTTGCTTAATCTTGATAAGACAGAAGTTTTAGTCATAGGACCACAAGCAGCTAGAAGTAAACTTTCTGATCACACAGTTACTTTAAATGGTATTTATGTTCCATCAAGTGCAACAGTAAAAGATCTCGGTGTGATTATAGATTCCAGCCTTTCATTTGAAGCTCATGTAGATAATATTACCAGGATAGCATTCTTTCACCT
>JAQQZS010000008.1:24353046-24369445 GCA_030068045.1 Platyallabes tihoni | reverse complement strand
ATGGTATGGCAAGTGTAAACACGTGAATCGGATACAAGTCATAGTTAAAAGAACGTGTAAACAGACGGTCAAAAAAATCAGGTATAGGCAACAAATCAGAATTAGGCATCGAGACCTGCAGTGTAAACGTAGCCTTAGAATCCAAATTTGAACCTTATAAATTTAAACTTTATCTCATACAATCTGAAATAAAATTGAGAACTTTATAGTTTAATAATAATAAAAAAGGAAAATCTAAAGGTCGAAACTGAAAATATATCAACAAAGTGAGCACAGCAGAACTCTTAAACTCAAAACTTTTTTTTATTTACCCCCAACTTTCAGAATTTTCGCAACATGGTTATTTTGAATAGTCAGTGCTGAATTTCTAAGTTCTAGTCAATGATGATACAAAAGTAAAAAAAAGAGAGAGAAGCTTCCTCACACTGACCCAAAACAAAACCAATAAAATGTACACTGCCTTGTACTGCCTTGGCTTTGTAAGAAATGTGCGTGTTCAAGTTCTTGATGTTTATAGCTAGTGTTGACCAACCGGACTTTTTGGTTATGGTTTTAGACACATCTTCTGTTTAGTATTTTAATGCGCTATATATTTCTGATATGCACACTGTCAGGCCTAAAAAAACAAACAGTCGCACACATTAAATATTTCGCTGGACCAACGTTTGCTTTGATTACGACCAGGGCATGGTTTTGATAAGCGTATGCAATATTTGTTTCCATCCTGAATCACATTAATTCCTCTCCAAGATCTTGTCCTGATTATGGTAGAGTCAGACCACTGCGTAAAGCCTTTTCCAGCACATACCAAAGATTCTCAGTGGCGTTAAGGTCTGGACTAGTGGCCAATCTATACCATACAATGATGTCTCATGCTATTTTAACCACTCTTTCACAGGTTGGGCATAAAAACGTCTTGCGTCATCATCATCACCCTTGCCCTCAAGGAAGAAAAAATCCATAGATGGAAAAACCTGGTCATTCAGGACATTCAGGTCATTAGCTTACCTTATTTTTTGGGTATATAATCTTGCTGAACCTAGACCTGAGCAACTTGAGCAACCACAGATCATAACACTTCCCTTTCTGGCTTCTACAGTAGGCACTATGCATGATGGGTACACCACTTCATCTGCCTCTCTTCTTACCCTGATGGACCCATCACTCTGGAACAGGGTAAATTACCTCTTTCCTAAATGCTCCACAGTCCATTCTTTATGCTCTGTAGTAAATCTTTTTTCTGATTAGTTGTACTGATAAGTGGTTTTCCTAAAGCTACACAGCTGTTTAGTTCCAATCCCTTGGGTTCTTACTTTCACTATTAAACACAGCCATGAGTTCTACTGGTGTTTTTTTTTAACAATTTAATTTCACAAAGCATTAAAGATCACATTTGTTCCTTGAAGATGGCGGGTCACTACTATCCTTCCAGACTTTAATAGTGCTATTTACAGTCCTTAACCTGATTTTAATAGGTTCTCTTTCCTTGATGCAGGACGATAATTGGACGCTTCTGAAACAGAGCTTCATCTTTGCCACAACCACAGGATATGTCTTTTGTTTAAGGAATGAGAAGCTTCTCACTGAATCATTTAGGGTTAAAAAAAACATGCTGCAGATGTCCCTGAACCATATTAAGGACTGCAGAAAGCGCTTAACTATTTGCTTAGTTAAGTCCAGGTGTCCAGTGTATGTTTCTATTTTAATAAACACTCAGTCCCGACTTTAAGGTCCACTGTATGTGTGGTTCAAGTTAAACCGGGACTAAGTGTTACCTTAAAATTCTTAAGAACAGTTTATAACAGAAAACAAACCAACCATCCTTATTTTTTTTTTTTTTTAAATGTTATGGCTAATTTTGTGTTTTGTTAAATGAAACATGATGTTCCAACAGACAGACATTTTGTAAAATCTAAACTACAATCTAAAAACAATTTGTATTTAGAACATTTTTTTTTTTCCACAGATAATATTCTTGACTCAAGCACAGGAAAGAGGAGGACAGTGAAGAGCGTTTACTCCCACACGAGGTTTAAATGAGGGTTTAGGAGTTGTTTATAAATATTTCAGCATAAACAACCAAACTGTATATTCCAGGAACTCTTCAGTCATTATGTTTTGGTTTTCACCAACGTCCCCAAATTCGTCCTGGAGGAGAGAAGAGAGATTCTGAACTTGTAACTTGTAACACTCAGCCAGCCAGAGTTTTATTCCTTACACATTTATTTAAAGTATTTGTTCAGGAAGGCACCAGCGATGTCCTTGTAGGGAGTTTGAGAGTCCGAGCGCAGCGGTGGTATTCGGCAGAGAGAGCGGAAACGAGGAGACCGCAGGAGGAGGTTGTGACCCAGACCGATGCAGCTGGAGCTGAGCCAATACAGCGCCATGGACTAGAGCAGAGAAAGACAGGGGAAGAGAGACAGAAGTTTTTAATAACGTTTACATTTTACAGTTAGTACAGGTAGCTTGAACTGGCCACGCCCACAATAGACAAAACACGACATCTAGCTTGAAGTGTTTTTTGTTGTTTTTTTTTGTTTTTACACTAGAGTTACCAACATCTATGATTTGTTTGTACATCTTGTTTAATACCTGATAAACTACAAAACACTGATATATTTTATTTCACAAATGTATTTATGTATTTAGCATGTTTTGACAAAATTGTGGGAAAAGGGGTGGGGTTACTATATTGGATATTAATCAAAATGTCTACATAGTTGCTAGTCTTTCCAGATTTAAAATGGTAATTTTACCGAGGTGGAACTCTTTTTGCTTGATTTTAGTGACTACAATACGTTACGTTCTAAGTACACAAACCAGACATGACGTCCACCGTCTGCGCGCATGATGCGATGCAAAAACATGACCGCATGCTGGTATCTGTCTGATTTCATCCGCTAAACGACTGCAGAACCTTTAGCTACAACACAATAGTAGAACGATAACACAAGCTAGCATAACGTATCTGACGTATCAGACGCCCCCAGGCACGAGCCCTTTCTCCTGCTTTCTCTCCTGCCACGTTAAATCAACCTGAACATTTCTTCAGACACTCGCCTCTGTTATGCAACCCTACGTGAAGACACAACAAGTCATTTGCGAGACGGATTTCAGCAGAGATGAAACAGGAAAAGAGAGAGAGACGGGGGAGGGGAGGGGTGGAACATATTCGATTCAGACGATATCCGAGCGTCCGTGTCCATGGATCTGTACTTTACTGAAGAGCGCACTGTGTTATGACGCTGGGAATAAGGACGACTTCAATGTCAAAACTTCGCAAATCAACTGATACTGACGATTATCTGGTAGTGAAGGGCTGAATTAAGAATGTAAAGATTTTAAAACATCTTGTTGTTTAACACTTACTTAAAGGTTACCGGTTTTTATGAGGGGTGTCCAAGCCAAACCAGGACTTTTGATTGTGCAGAATAACAGAACACAGCCATGAGAGTAAAATCCTCCCTTTCATTTATCTCTATATAATCCCCTGCTACACCAATGCACTTATCCCAGCTTTTCACTAGAGCTTTTTCTTAGTTTTCTTAGTACGTCGGAACCACGATCAGAGTGCCTGCTTAATGTTTGAAGCTTCACTCTGGCCTCCCAGGAACTCCTTTAATGGCCCAACCATGTGTACTGTATATCTTGGTGCGAGGTCAGGACTATGTACGGATGTGGCGATAACTCCCAGTCGAAACCCTTCTTTAAAATGTTTATAGCATGCAAATATTTTACTACAACTACGAGTCTCATCACCGTACTGTTGCTTGAAGTCTTCTGTAAATGTCAATTGATTGTAGGCCATAATTTATCAGAAAGGCCAACTGAAAGTTCCAGTTTGACTTGAACGCTCGTCGAAGTTATCAATAGCTAATTGAACATAGAAATTTATTCGTAGTTCCTTCCACCGTTCGCTGGTCACTGTGGTATAAGAGTAATAAAACACTTGCAGTTATTGCAGACGTCTACTCTTTCAGATGTTCAGCTACAGAACACCGTAGCTACATAAAAACAGCGAGAGATGTTCGCTTATGCAGATGAATGTTACTTTTGGTTTTGTATTAAAATATTAATCATTGTAAAATATTAACTATATATTTTTTCATAATTTAATGTAACTACTTACTGGATTACTCTTAAAGTTAATGATTATGAATAACAGCTTGACTAGTTTGTCAGCACCACAGCAGGATGAACACACACCACACATTTGTTCGGACCAGAATCCATCCGGTAACTTGTTCATTATCGCATCGCTGCGTCCACACTCATGCACATACGAACACACTCACTCACACATGACTGATCACTTACAGACGGGACAGAGGCGGCTAAAGGGATCATAACCAGTGAGATTCCTCTGATGAAGTTGGTCGCATATTTCTGAAACTTCGACTGTTCGAGCTTGCTCAGGGCGTGTATCTGCACACACACATACACACAATATCAAAGCATGTTATCCATCACTCTATTCCATAATCCCGTAATACATGCACACATGTCTAAACATTTAACACGGCACATTAAAAATGTTCATTAAAGATATAAAAGGGTTTAGTGTGACATCATAAACCTTTCATTTTTTAGAAGTGTTTCTTTTGCTTTACTGTAATGTTCCTGATTTAGACGTCCTGCCCCAAACTGTGCCATGTCAAAAAAAAAAAAACAGGAACAAGGAAATCCCACCCAACAGCTCTATTGTTTTTTGAAATGTGTGCGTGTGTGTGTGTATACGGTATATGAGATTTCCTCTTATTCCGCTTGAGACAATTATAAAACCACCCTTTCCTTCAAGACAGAAAACAATAAATGATGACACCTCCGGAAAAAAAAACCTTTAAAACGTCAATAAAATAAAGATCAAACAAAGATTTAATTGCTGATTATTTGCAATTATAGATAATTATTTGATTTACTGCATTAAGATCATATTATGCTCAAATTATAACCCATCTTAGATAACTTTTATATACTGTAATAATTATTATTAAAAATATTTAAGGGAACAATTAATCCCGGTTTGACTTGAACACCCCCCTAAACATATAAAATATACGTTCAAGTCAAACTGGGACTAATTGTTCCCTCATTTTTTTGAGGACTACACTTTTAAACACACACACACACACACACACACACACAGGTGTCCTTGATGTGGTTCTGACCTCAGTGATGAGCAGGTTGACGAGGCCCAGAGACACCGGGATGATCCAGGTGGAGTCCGGTAACGTGAGGTCCGGGAACCAGAGAGCGCCCCCTGCTGCCAGCTCCTGCTGCATTCCTGCTGCCACACGTGCGCACACACATTAAAAAAAGTGTTATTAGATGCAGATGTTTAAAATGGTCAAGTGGGAGAAAATGTAATGTTTCAGATGTTTAGCCTGACGAAAAAAAATTGCGACAAAAACTCACTAAGCATGGTGCTGCAGAACTTTTACACTGGTGCATTATGAGTAAGTGCACTATTCAAGGTATATCATTTAGTCAACATTACAAAATAGCAACAGGTGAGATGAGCAAGATGAGGGCGGGGTTTACAAAATAGCCCAGCCCACTTTACTCTCAAACAGAAGTAATTCGTACTCATTACTCAGCCCACAGACGAGACTTACCAGACGGGCTGTGTCCCAATCCCATGCTGATGTTACGCAGGGCGAGAGAGACGGACACCCACATGGGCAACTGAACCCAGATCAGCAAACTGGCCTTGAACGGGTGGCAGTTGTCTCTCACGTAAAGCTCGGACACGATCCGCCGCAAATTCTTCTTAAACTGGAACCTGTAGAGCGATAAAAACTATTAAAGCTTCAAGGCGAGCGGACCTGAACTGGCGTCTCACGGTTAACGTCAGCTAGCTAAATACCACAGAACTTAAATTGCAGTTTTGTAAAATATTTACTAGCTAGCCTTAGTTCTCATGTTATTTAGCTGAATGTAATAATGTGATTAGTGTATGTAATTTCCATCTAGCACTGTCTAAAATTATCTAGTCTAGCTAAAGAGATTTTTGCTAAAGAGTACTAAAAAGTTGGCTAACACAATCTGACATACTGTGCAAAACTAAGTAAAGCTATTTGCTAATGATTACAATAAGCTAGCTAACTGACAGACTGCTAATACTAGCTAGACTCTTTTCCTAAAGATTACACTTCAAGTTAGCTAACACAACCTGAGAGACATCACAGTTAATTACTGGTTAAATTGAACAAACCTGACAGACTTTATAACTGATAGTTTTTTAATTACATATTATAATTATGATAGCTAGTAATAGATAGAAAGATTAAGTAAAGCTAGCTAAGACACAGTGCCCTGACAGACATAATTACTAGTTTCATTCTGATGGTTAAATTTACTTAGCAAAGACAACGCAACTTCACCAACTGCTGAATTACTAGTTAATTAGCATTAATTATAAGCTAGCTAACCGAGCTGGACAGAAAACATTAACATTTTAAAACAGATAGCTACATAAGTAAGATTACTCAAGATTAAAAGCTAATTAATAAATAAATGTGCTTTTAAGCCAGCTGAGAAACTAGCAGTAATGCCATAAGTAGAGCATGAATGTTACAATTGATAATACGTAAAAAAAATTCTTTGTTATAATCGTCACATGACCCTAAATTGTGTCGTACCTGCACATTTTCTCGGACCAGCCCTTCTCCTTGGCCCTGACGGAGACCTCGTAGCGTAGTCGTTGAGCTAACTCAGCTATTTCCTTCTGCACGGCTTCAATCTGGCTGAGAGAAATGACAATCGTGCAGTTATTCGCCAGCTCGCCATATAAAAAATACTCATATTACTGATCCAGAATCAGCTCGAGTACACACTTCTGGTGCAAAGATGGCAATAAATTATCGATGACTGATCTGGGAACAGCTCAGTAAACCGTTTATTAGAGCACTTGTTAAGTCACAAACACCCAAGCACTGATCCCAGATCAACAATAACAGCACAGAGATATAAAAGTAATAGTTTAATGTTCCGTTCACTTAAGCTGTACCCTGTTTCGGACACTTCTATCTCAGTAATGTTAGTCCTAGAGATTTCGTTAGTAATTACATTAAATGTAAAAATTACATATTAATTATACAGTATATTCAAAATTAAATAAGTAATTATATTAACTTAAGAAAAATAGCTGCATTAAAAAAAATCATACAATAAAATACTTATGACTCATAAGCGTTTTCTGCTCCACAGCCAAGAGCGAGAGATTGAAACCAGCACAACGACATGGGAATAAAAAGAGCTCCTGGGAACAGAGGGATTGTGGGAAAGCAGGCAGAAACACATTCCTCCTTATGAAAATGTATTTAAAAAATCCCTGAAGATTCTTTAACCCATAAACAGTGTGGTTGTTTAGGATGAGATGGAGATAAATATTTTATTTGCAGACCATCAGAGTTTGTGAGCTCTGTTTACTTTACCCTAGCAAATGTTTTCACCATGAGGTCAGCTGATCGTTTCTGGGGAGAAAAAAATTCCACATCTCATCCAGAAGGAGGACGAGAATATGCGAGGGAGGGAAATAAAACCTTTCTACAAAATATCTAGGTAAATGGAAAACCTGATCCTGGATCAGGTGTGAACGTCAGAGGAGGTGGAGCTAATTTCGGGTCCAGAAACATATAAAAGAGAAGCTTGAAATGAAACAACTAGTAAGATCTACTCTATGGCAACTTCATAAAAAATTTTTTTCTATGCTTTCATTGAAATTATGTCATTGTATAAGATTTATTAAGAATTTATATTACAAACTGCTTTTAAGGTTCTCATGAAGTGTTTATGAAAAAATTTCAATACAAAATAAAATTTATTAAGTGGCAGAGAAAACCCATTTAGAAAACTGACTTTTGGCCCGAAGTGATTGTGTTTTGAAACACCTTGTTATTCATTCCATAGACAATCTACTCAATTGTTAAAAAAAAAAAAAAATAAATAAATCTTACCCAATGCCCCTTTAAACAAAATAAAACATTCAACACAATTCTTTCCAAACACCAACAGAAAACTTTCTGCTTCAGTCAGTAACGTAAAAATGCATCATGCAGGTCTACACAAGTAAAGCAAGTGTGTAGTAAGTGTGTGAGACGAGACCTTTGCGATGACGACGGCCTGGTAGATGGCGAGCGGCAGAGTGACGACGGTGCGCAGTGCCAGTGTGGTGCAGACGATCCCCGCCCACCATGGCAGCACCGTCATCTGCTGGCTGGAGATCAGGAGCTGCTCGGTGAAATGGACAGGAGCAGAATCCGCCACACTCTCGTACCACCCTGATCCAGGCGAGCTCATGTACCTCACGCTGCATGGCTGCAGGTACACAGCTGGCACGAATGTGACACATCTGGAGCTGAGAGAGTGAGCAGGTCGGGGAGTTGAGTCTGTCCTAAAGACACCGTGGGAGACAGATCTGACCTGGGGTTTTACAGTCAGCTGGACTCCACGGAAATGTGACCTTAAGGATCCAGAAAAGAAGAGTTTCACGCACGTCAAGGCCGAGAGCCTGAAAGACATGACGACAGATTCACTGTGTGACTTTTTGTGAAAAAAAAAAGGTCATTACTAACAGAACAGCTACAACAAATAATCAAGAAACATGAAAGAAAATCATAATAGAAATAAAGGTTTTT
This sequence comes from Platyallabes tihoni, assembly GCA_030068045.1. Lineage (NCBI taxonomy): Eukaryota > Metazoa > Chordata > Actinopteri > Siluriformes > Clariidae > Platyallabes > Platyallabes tihoni. The sequence goes on along the minus strand of JAQQZS010000008.1, from coordinate 24,360,806 downwards.
TGATTGAAACGTGCTAGATCACCAAGAGCTGCAAAACACTATAAATTATAGTATAAATAGTATAATGTTATATGTTACAGTTATAAAGTATAATGTTAAGTTTATATTTGTTTTTCATCTGAAAAGTTATCTTTTACATCATATGCTGCTTTCTTTTCTTTTCTTTTCTTTTCTTGTTTGTTCTAACTTATTAATGAAATCATAAACATGTATAACAAAGTTTGTAGTAAAACAACTTAATTAAATTGTATTTATTTAGTGTTTTTAACAATCCTCACTGTCGCAACGCAGCTTCACAGAATCAAAAACAAACAAACAAACAAACAAACAAACAAAAAACAGGGTAACTAATTCCTTTACACAGTACTTTTACACAGTGCAACTGTGCATGTGCTTATCTATCTATTGGTAATAATTAATGATAAATTATTGTTTTTAAAGTTTTAACATTTTTTTCCCATTTCAGCAACGACAATAATACATTTATTAATTAAACTATACAATAAATAAACCAGCTGCTTTTCTACCAGTTTGTGACAAACATCAACACAATTCCAGTACTTATGATTTTTATCTTAATCATATATTCAGAACGAATAATTATTAGCTTAATAAATATTTAGCTACTAGAAAGGGTTCTAATACAAATATACTATTTTTAATGTCTTAATAAGTAACACAGTCTAGTTATTATTATTATTATTATTATTTCACAGACAGACTGATAACCTCAAACTCCAGAATGAACGAAGCTAACATGCTAACTATCCGAAACAAACAGAAAGATCCTCACCTTCTGCCGTTATTCCACATCTTATCCTAAACACTCGATCACATTCTCATGCAGTAATTTATAAAACGAACGATTCACACATTATTAGGCATCAATATTTGACACTTTTTGCCCGGTTAATGTCAACTCAACATGACATGCCGGCGCACTGATATGACGCAATTTACATGCGCGTGCGTACGTTCCTGACGCTTCCGCAATGTTCTCCTGTTGCCATGGTGAACTGACAGCTCCCCAATCAGAAAGTGCGCGTGCGACTTCTTTAGCCAATCTTAGAGCAGGGGGCGGGAGTTTGCTGAAGGAGAAAACGTCTTCTTTACTTTAACTTAATGTCATTTAACTTTTATAGAATTATCGAGTTAATACGAATAATAAAAGTAACTAATGTTAGATTACATACATACAATCTACATAAGATTTGTAATCGTTAGTGTAAATACAAACAGTGGCAAAATATTGAATTGACGGAATTGAAATTATTGAACACAGCACCACCTGCTGGACACAAACGCTGTTACATTGGTTTTGTAAATGTAATGTTGTAAATCAGTGTTTAGGAATATTAATCTGTTTTGTTCTGGTCATGATCATTCTGTGTCCTTTATTTCTCCTGTTTTATTCTCAACAAAAACAAAAACAAAAAAAAATTCCCAGGTACAATTATTACAAGAGCCACAATATAAATGAAGTATAACATGATGTTATAATAATTAATAAAAGTTCACTTAAAATATTTTTTCAAGACAAACAATTACTAAAAATTGTTGTAGTAGAAGAAGAGTAAAATTATTGGAAAATTACTCCAATAATGTTTGGAATCATATTTGATTGTTCGGATGATAATGGCTATGCTGCTATCTGCTTTATGAAACAACGAAAATAGAATTAAATAATTCATTGTAAAATTAATAGAATTAATAGAAGCATCTGTAAGAATATTTTTAAAATAGTTGAACATTTAATTAATTTACAAAAAAAATGACTTTGTAAACAGAAAAACTATTCTTGCAACACAATAATGAAAATAATGCACAATAATGACTTATGAGCGCTCAAACTTCAATTTTATTCAGTTTATTTCAAATGCATCAGTTCCTGACTGAACAAAATGAGGTAAGACTTGTGCTGCTTATAAACACTATGACTACAGGGAATGCACCCGCAATTTATCCCCAAATCTAAATCCTGTAACTGCTCCGCAAAACAGGTCAAAGGTCAAAGTGTTTTCCTAGCCACACGCCGCTGTGCAGTCCGGCGCCGGTTGCTGGCACCCTGTTTGTGCAGACGCAGTCGGTGCAGTTGGAGCTGCAGCTCTTTGGGGATCTTTCCCCGCTTGGCGAGGATCTCACGCAGCCTCAGCCTGGGCGTTTTGGATAATTGGAAGTCGCAGATGGTGGGGTAGTGCTCGTATTCCACCCTGCAGGAGCGGGTGACAGGCAAGTACCCTTCGGCCGTCACCGTCACCTGGTACTCCCCGGGGTTCAGCAGACGCCAGTAATCACCGTCTGGTGCTGGAGACAGAAAACACAATTCTGGATTCTGGTTTGTAAGTTTTAACAAAGAACAAAAAATTTAGAGTGTGGAGCAGTGCTGGTTAAAGTAGTAAATATAGCATATGGCATTACGTCAGTAGGTACAACAACAACACAAACAACAGTCATTGTTATTTTACGACATGAAGATCAGCTGTTCTGGAACAGTTCTTGCTAGAACAGTTTTGTCACAAGTGTATTTGCAAAACCCATCAATCACCATGATGGAACTGTCTCTCATGAAGACATTTCCAGGAAAACAAGACCAAAACCCACCTCCGGTGCAGAGGAGAAGTTTATTTAGAGTCACCAGCCTCAAAAATCACCAATTAACCTCAAGCAGCACCTCAGATTAGAGCCGTTATGAAGCTTTACAGAGCAGAAGTAGCAGATATACATCTCAATATCAACTGTTCAAAGGAGATTATTTTGTACAGTATATTTTGGACACGTTCAGTATTGTTTTTTAGAAAAGAAATGTAGAAAGAAAAAAAAAAAATCAGGAAAGACCGTGGCGTTAGAACGGGTGGTAAAACTTTTGACTGGTAGTAAATGTAATAATTTCTCTATTACAGATTACAGATTTTATGCAAAGATATAAAGATTTGTTAGTGTTGATCAAAAAAATATTAACATTTTTAAGTGAGACTTAGAGAACAGCGCTGGTTAAAGAGGTAAATGACGCTGTGTGTATTCTCATGGGGACGTCCTGACAGCTTTCCAATTTCAGTTCAGCTCTCACAACTCTTGTTATTTTAATTTGTTTGTTTGTTTCTATTGTCTTTTATGTTGCTTTGATTGCACATTATTTGTCAGTTTACTTTCAATTTTTGTGCCATGTGTTTGGCTATGCACTTGGGTTTAGGTTCCAGTTTACTCTGTTTGATTTTCTCTCACCAGATCTGATGTGATGGTCGATGTCGTCCACCTTCACGATGGCGTCTGCGATTCCAGCCTTGGTGATTTTGTCCTTTATGACTCCTTTAATGCCTCGGTGGACCTGAGAAGTATAAAAATGTAAAAAAAATAAATAAATAAATAAAAAAAATAGGTTTTAATTTACTTTATTTTATTTTTATTAAACTTGGGACAATATTTAATATTTTTATTATTTGAAAGTAACAAATCTATCTATCTATCTATCTATCTATCTATCTATCTATCTATCTATCTATCTATCTAAATAAGTTAGTAATATTGAGTTAGAAAGAATATAAAAAGAATTGAAATACTGTACATAAACTGCTTAGCTCAAACTCTATGATAAATATAAATCCCCCCCAAAAAAATATATATATATATATAATTTTTTTTATTGGTGAAATATCAATATTAACATTGGGTTCTGTTTAGTTATTGTCTTTATATTCAGGAAAATCTAACTTTTTGAACATTTCTGTTTTCTGCTTTCATTCAGTTCATGCTCAGGTTGGATTGATCACCTGCTCCATGTAGACCAGCAGCGACTCTCTGTTGTTCTCCCACTCTAAGGGCAGCTCGCCAGCGTGAGGGAATTTATCACACGACAGCTCGACCGTCACCTCGAAGCAGTTTGTGTGCAGGTAGCTGAAATCATTCATGCCTGTAGAACGATAATCATCACTTTTATCAGGAGGGATAAGAGCTTTGCGACAATGTCAAATAAATAAAATTGAATTGGTTTGAATTGAATAAGAATTATGAATTGTGTTCTATGTTAAAGCGGCAATAAGTGACTTTTTTGGGATTTTTTTTCTTTAAGTAAAATGATTACATAATTAAGTCAGACGTAAAGCTGTAACTTTAACTTCAGGACAAAAGAGTTTACCCAGATCTACCCCTGCTTCATTGGATATTTCCTCTGGATGCTCATCGATTTTCAATAGGAAGTGCACATTTTAAACACAAACAGTATATATTTTAGATACCCACTGCCGGGCACAGTGTGCCAGTTAGCGCCGTTTATGATGTTGTTTTGCCGAGTGAAGTCCTTGTTGTGGCACGGCCGGCGGTCTCCATTGGACATGACGTGGTTGGTGCTGGCGTAGACGGTGGCGAGCCAGCGGAAGAAGCTGTCGTCCGGAGTGGGGGTGTGCTCGCGTGCAGCCCAGTCTCGTGCCATGTCGAAGGGGTACGTGACCACCAGCTCACCACCATGCAGGTTGGCGCTCAGTACGAAAGGGATGGACTGCATCCAGGTGATCACCAAGCGCGTCTCCGGGGCAACCTTAACAATTACATCACAGTGCTGTTTTATTCGTTATTCAGTAGTTTAAAGTAGTTTAAAGTAGTGTTAGAAGATATTAATTGACTGAATTAAAATAAAAACATATCTGTTGAAGTTGACTTTGATTTCTTGAAGGAACTCACTCACCACTGCGTCCTTCGATGTGTACTGTTTAGGAATAGGGATGTAATGGTTGATGAGTTTCGACTTGTCCGTCTCCAGCTCCATGGCGTCCCACATCACCGAGTTCAGATTGGCGAAGTTGTTGTTCATGTCGTAGCCTTCGTAACTGAAACGACCCAAAGCCCAGCCGGCTAGCTCGGATCCCTGAAGATCAAACAACAAACACACACTAAAAGACACGGGCAGAGTTTATCATGAAGGTATCGTCCATGAATCAGCTTCTGAGAGCAAGCTGTGATGTTACGCTGTTTAAAAACAGACGTGAAAGTGAATATTAACAGTCAGGACTGTGGGACGGACCACACCTTCTTGTAGGCCATCTCATAGCCGTCGGGGTTCATGGAGGGCAGCAGGTGGATGCGAGTGTTTTTAACCAGATGGACTATGCGCTGGTTGCCCTGCTTGTATTCCTGACAGATGTACTGCATGAGGTTCAGCAGCAGCTCTCGGCCCAGCACCTCGTTCCCGTGCATCCCAGCCACGTACCGGAACTCCGGCTCACCTGTAGGAGGCAGCAGCGGTACACGTTTACTGTAATGTATTTAGACATAACCTACAGCACTGTCACAGAGCAGTACGAGTGTGTACAGCTTAATATAAGATATCGTCGTGTTTTGTGGTGCTGTGATGAGTAGTTATGGATGAAAAAAGTTTAAGGTAAAATAAACTGTTTTTTTTTATGTTGATCTTTATTAAATATTCACAATTTTATATTTATTTATTTACAATTGATATTGATTGTGTTTTATACTTAAAGGAATTAAATAAAGTAATTAAAAAAATAATTTATTTATGTAAAAAATACATATTTTGATCTAATTATTAAGAAAAAGAATTATTCTTTAATTAAATTAATTTATTTAATATCTTCATGAAGTATAAAACAGAAACAATATCAATTATATATAAATGTATATCAATTATATATTCATAAATAAATATGAATAAATAAATTGTGTTGATTGTGAATGATTTATATAATTTATAATTTATAATAATCACAATCACAATCAAGCAATCACATTTGTATATTTATTTATTTATAATTGGTATTATTTGTGTTTTTTTATAATTTGTAAAGTTACAAAACACAAACAATAGCAATTCAATAAAAAATATTTTAAATTAAATACATATTTTTATTTCATTATAAATAAATAAAATAATAAATGTGGATTTCTGTTACTTCTGTTTAAAAAAAAAAAACAATACATTTTAAATAAGCATCATAAATATTTATAATAATTTTTTCTTGTGTTATATTTGTTATATTAAACTAAATATTTGTTAACAATACAAATACAAAAATACATATATGGTACTTTTCGGTGCCCTTAAATCTTTTCTTTTATAGAATGAATGAATATAAAATAGACCTGAATTTGTGAGGTTGCCATAGCAACAAGAAGCCAAGAAACTGGCGATGCCAAAGGTACAAACATTAATGCCAATATATTAATGTTCATTTATTTATCCTGCTTGTATACCGCTTATCCTGTACAAGGTAGCAGGAAGCCTGGAGCTCATATCAGGAGACTTTGGGTATGAGGCAGGGTACACCCTGCATACACCCTGATGCCCATTGCATTGCAGGACAAACACACACACACAAGAGCAATTTAGGTTACAACACTTGGATTAATCTGCATGTCTTTGCAAGTGTGAAAGGAAACCGAAGTCCCCACCAAACATGGGAAGAACACAGGGATTGAACCCTTGACTCAGGAGGTACGAGGCCACACTGCTAAACACCAAGCCAGTGTGCCACCTAATATGTTATTGTTTTATTTCTAGATGTATAACATGTATTTATATAAATCACACCTCAGAGCCCTGAAAGGTTATAGGTAGTAGGTATAAACCTGCAACCTAGTGTGTGTGTGTGTGTGTGTGTGTGTGTGTGTGTGCAAAACCATTTTGTTCGTATTATCATTTACACCCTGAACAAACAGAAAGAATCAGTACAGAAACAATACAGTGTGATGTCGCAGATGATATTTTCATACACAGACTACACATGAAGCATTTTAAAACTGAAATGCAACTTATTTTACGTGAGAAGCTAAAAGGTACACTACGGTAAAGTAGCAGATGTGCGACTACTGAAACTCGACCTCAGCCCCCTCCCACACCCCCTCCCTATTTTTCAAACATGCATCTCTCTCTACTTCGTCTTTTCGCTCTCTACTAACAGAGGGGTCTGAAATCTGGCACCTTCCCTAAAACTGGGCTTCACTGCATCTAAACACACCAACGTACTCCTTTATAAAATGGGAAACCCATAATACTGGTAACTTTAAACACCACATTCAAGAAGAATAAATATTAAATTGTTATCCTCTTCCAGTCAAACATTTCCTCTGATGCCTCTAGTCCAGGGGTCGGCAACCTTAAACACCATTCGGACCTGTTTCCCACAGATAAGAAAACACCGAGAGCCACAAAACCCTTTTGACATCAAAAATGAAGATAACACTGTATATATAACTTTTTACCTTCATGCTATGTATAAAAAAACTACAGTGTGTTGCATTTAGAGAAATTTGTCGACCACTGCTCTAGATGAATAAATAAGTTGAAATAATAACATTTACTTTATAAATATCGATTTGACTCAGTCAAACAAGGCGTAAATAAAAAAATTGTGTCTTATATATTTCTAGCTAACCCTGACAACCTGAGACTGAGTCTAGCTAACATTTTATATTTTGTTAGATTACATACTAGCTAGCTCTAGTAGTCAATCTATATGAATAAAAGAATTAAGGTTTTGTCTGTACATTGATGAGAACTCGCTCTTTTAATCATATATTCACATTTCATACATTGGAGGACCTGAAACCAGTCTCAGACCGTAAGTGAAACCAATATGTTGAGTAAAAGTGATGTTATGAACAGTTATGTGTGGGATTTAATAATCTACTATAAAATAATCTACTAATGCGCTACTGTCTCAATGTAAACATGAGATAGATATTAATTAGAAAAGATAAAGTGAATATTTTTACTGGGATTAGTTCATATTTTCACTTTGTCTGAAATAACA
>JAQQZS010000008.1:24331011-24344775 GCA_030068045.1 Platyallabes tihoni | reverse complement strand
ATCCCAGTCAAAATATTCACTTTATCTTTTCTAATTAATATCTATTGGTGCAGGTGTTTGTTTACATTGAGACAGTATCGCATTAGTAGATTATTATAAAGTAGATTATTATAAAGTAGATTATTAAATCCCACACATAACTGTTCATAACATCACTTTTACTCAACATTTTGGTTTGACTTACGGTGCAGATTAAACTTCAGGCAGAGATCTGAGTTCTGCTAAAGATTCATTAAATCCTGCCCAGACAGTTTTGCGTTATGCTGTGATAAAATTTGGCTGGACAGACAGACAGACAGACAGACAGACAGACTCTCTACTTAGTGACTCTCTACACTGAGACAGTATATGAGACTGGTTTCGTGTCCTTCAATGTATGAAATGTAATGATATCATTGAAAGAACGAGTTCTGACCGATGTACAGACCAAACATTTCTTATATTTATATGGATGAAGGTGATTTTGTGTTTGACATGAAGGTGAAAGATTTGGGAATCCTGAGTAAAATTATAACGCTAATGCTTTAACTCATAAACTACAGCCTCCTAGTGGAGAACACTGCTCTCAGCAATCCCATTCATACCACTTTACCCAGTCTCTGGTTACACTTTTAGGTCATTTGATCTGAGACTAGGTAAAGTGGTATGAAGGTGATGGTTGGGCCTGGCTTTCCAGCTTTGGGTTTCTCAGCATTTGCAGAAATTCTCTTCTCTTCAGAGCCAGCATCAACTTTTCCAGCTCATCTGTGGGATCAGACCAGACGGCCTAATCTTCACTTCTCATGGGCATCATTGAGCCCACGATCCTGTCGCCAGTTCACTGGTTGTTCTTCCTCTGAGCACTTTTTTGTTCATTACTAACCTTCATACTGGGAACAACCCCAGAAGATCTGCTGTTTTGGAGGCACCCTGACCCAGTTGTCTAGACATCACAATTTGGCGCTTACCAAACTCTCTCGGATCCTTATGCTTGTCCATTTTTCATGCTTCCAAAATCCAAAAATCTTTAAAAACTGAATGTTCAGCTTCTATATATCAATGTTATTTACAGCTGTTAGTGGTTTTTGGTATGTTATGGCTGATTTGGATATAGTACATAGTTCCACTGAAAAACTAAAAAGACACAATTTGGACAGCAAGCTTATTTTAAATTAATAAATTAATCTTTAATTTAAAACAATTTTAGATTATTTTAGAAGTGATTTATCATTACATTTCTAGTCACAATTGAATTTCTCAGGTTAATGTCATTTCACATTATTATACCTAACTCAGCTGGCTCGTCCACTTTTCCTCTACCCCACAAGCGTCTCTCCAGGTTCGGCTCGATCTTCTCCTCCAGATCTTCAGTGCTGAAGTTCACCACTGTGGGCTTTGCACTTGTGGAGGAGCTTCTCACAGGAGGTTTTGTAGGAGTGACTTTTCCCTCCTTGCTCTTCGTGCCGTGTCTGATCAGCACCGTGGCTCCAGTCGGAGGTGAAGTTTGATTGACGGAAGGAGATGTAGGAGATCTGTTGATGCTGCCCAGAATGATTTCAGCTCCGGTGAGCAAACCTAAACAGCACAACATAAATGACTGATGCCATGATGAAGCCATGACTGCACTGTTTGACTTCCAGAGCTGGAGTGTGTGAGAGTGAAACCCCCACTAATGCCACTGAAAACCACACTGTTTGGAGTAGAGGGTCTGCAGAATACACAGACTTAACTGTGCAGCAAGGGGAGTTCCTGTAGTGAGAAATCCACTTAAAAAAAGGAGACTTTCTCCAAAGATTTGTCTCACATCTACAGCTGCTTAAACAGTATTTTTGCCCCAATAGACTAACAAATTTGCTAATACTGAAACATACTAAATAACCCATAAACACTCAACCACATATAATATAATATAATATAATATAATATAATATAATATAATATAATATAATATAGTATAAATGTATTGTTTAATGTTTAACAAAGCTATTAGAATGTCTATTCAATATAAAAATATTAATTTTTTCTCTTAAAACATTTCTTAAATATTACTTTACACCTTATTGTATTATTAAGTAAACAATTATATGTAATAGAATGCAATAATAAAAATAATAATCATAATCATAATCATAATAATCATGTATGATACTAGTATTATGGCAAATGTAAGATATTATAATTCATTATTATTGTTTTTGCTGCTTTTTTGTTGTTGTTGAAGAAATATGTTAACATATAATAAATGAAAGTATATCTGTAGCTATAAAACAATAAAAGTGTAATAAATACAATGGAAATAAAATAATAATAAAAAAAACTATCAAATAATCTAAATATGATACTTGGTTGAATTTACTAATTTAGCTGTTTACATTCTGTATTTCAGCTGTAACAGAATAAATGTAAAATAAACAATTTATGAATGTACAACATGAATATCAAATAATAATAATAATAATAATAAATTAGAAATTAAATTGCTATTGAATCAGTGTAGTGCTTGTAAAGTACAAATTGCACTTATCATTAATATAAAAATGTATAATTTGTCAAAATGTATTATTTAAGGTTACATAAGCAAATAAACTGCATAACAATTCCAGATTAATAATCTGTCCTTTAAACAATAATTGACTATATAATTCCACACATTTATTCATTTAGCTCTTACTCTACATTTGATATGCTATGGAGTGTAATAATGTATTAGTTTGGTGAGTGCGCCACCTACAGGCACTAATGAGACAAGACACATTTCATTGTACAGATTTTTGAGTCTGCTCTAATATTCAGCTTTAATTCCTAAAGCATTAAAACACTTCTTTGTCTCACACTAACACACTCTCACACACTCTTTAACACAGACACTGGAGTGACCTGATCTGGGGTGACCTGAATAAGCGACGCTTTATTCGAGCAGGGAGCCCTGGGAGAGTTCTGACCCTCTGCTGGTGAAGAATCTTCAGACTGAAGTGTTTGAAAGAATCGTTTGTAACTGATCCGCTCACTTGGTTCCTGACACTGGAGACTCATTACATATGTATTATGTATACATCGTTAAAGTAAATCAATAAAATCAATAAAAAAAGAGCAGAAGCGGATCTGCTTTAATGTGTGAGTTTTTACCTGGACCTTAATAACACAGAAATTCAAAAAATTTAAGGAATAAAAAAATAAAATAAAAAAACCAATAATGGAGAAACTTTCCAGATGATGCACTAGATGGCGACGAAGCACTGTGAAGAGGTTTTACACCTCTCTCTCTCTCTCTCTCTCTCTCTCTCTCTCAAAGACTCTATGAGAGCTGACTGTCAGCTGTGTCTCTGAACTATTCTCCACACCACCGTCCACTTTATTAGGTACACCAGCAATACAATCAGGCAGTCGTGCGGGTCAGGGGATGTGTGGCTCTGCAGAAGATCATAGGTGTTTACAAGTAAAGAGCTTCAGGTAACATTCACTCCGAACATCAGGAAAAAGGGCTGAGAGGAAGGACATGAAAGAACAACCCTTTACAACCGTGTTGAGCAGAAAAGAAATTCATACGACAGAAAGCGTTGTCGAGAGAGAAGGAGAAGACGAGAAGAGAGCGCTTCATATAGTCGTATAGACTCACAGTAGTTCAGTGTGTGTGTGTGTGTGTGTGTGTGTGTGTGTTTATGCATATCCATGCTTATTAACATGTACATCCATGTACATGTGTGTGTACATGCATATGCATCTCCATGCTTGTTAACACATCTATCTGTGTGTGCTTTCATGTGTGTGTGTGTGTGTGTGTGTCAGCACACTTGTCAGCATGTCTGAACTTTTTGCTGTGTTTACGACTATGTCTGCAGGTTGTTGCGTGTGTTTATATGTGTGTGTGTGTGTGTGTGTGTGTGTGTGTGTGTGTGTGTGTGTGTGAGACACAGCAGTGGCAGTATGAGAGTTAGCAGCATGCGGTTCTCATTTAATGAGCTCGGAGGGCTGAGGGCTCAGCACACACTCGACCTACCTGCAGCCCTGCTGAGCAACTTCTGTTGATCTGAGCCACGCTCGGACCTGCTACACGGTGTGTGTGTGTGTGAGAGAGAGAGAGAAACAGAAGGAGAGAAAGCAAGAGAGAGAGGGAGAGAGAGAGAGAGCGATCACTAATTATGTGTGTTTGTGTAAATGCTTTTAATTTGCTTTGGTGTGTGTGTGTGTGTGTGTGTGTGTTTATGATTTTAAGCTATAAAAGATTTATTTCAGCAATAATTGTTGCTATTAAAACACACCCCAGGCTTAAAAGAACATAATTAAGAGAACAAACAGAGAATAAAATGCTGCTTTTTTTTTTGGGTTATAATAATATAACACTATAATAATTACAGTATATAATTATAACTAGTTATTTCATTTAAAACATGTTTGTTTATTTATTTACTCATTTCAGTAAACTTTTAAATAAATGTAGAGTTTAATTCTTAGAAGTTAGAGATGAATAATTAATTCAAAAATGAACACAGGGTGATACAACCTTAAATACATGTTCATATGTAAGGAATAAATCACTGCGTGTCATTATGTCGTGATTGTGTGAAATTTAAACAGACACTTTTCTTTGACACAAATTACGTGGGAGGGAATTACAAAACAGGACATGTGCACCGCACGGCCACTTTAATAGGAACACCTGCCTGTTCATGTGGCGATGAGAGAGTACTGTAACAACTGAGTTTATAAGTTTAACTTCATTTTGAAACTTCCAGAGTCGTTTGTTCCTCACACACTCACACGTACACACACACAGTGTACACATGGCGCATCCCTGTAATATTGATGCGCTTGGATCTCTCCTGATGCCCTCTGTTTGGTCTCTCTCATGTTCCATAAACTATTCATGATCCTCATCCTTTTACTTCCGTCACTTCCCATAATGCATGGGTAATGTTCTGAAAGGACTACACACACACACACACACACATTATGCAAAGCAAAATCTTGTATTTTTTTGCACAATAAATGGTAATATGATTCTATAATTTTCGCCACCTTCCTTAATATCATGTGTGTATTCCTCTTAAAAACGCCTTAATGAACTTAAGGACTGGTCTGAATGGTGTACAAGTTAATTAGATTCCTGGTTTGAGGAAATAATAAGCTTTATTGTATAAGTTTGGATCATATAGTGTGCAATAGAATTGGAGGAGTTCATTATTATCGTCATATTACTGACCTGCATCAAGCAAAGAAAACAACTAAGGAGATTTTTATCTTTTTTGGGGGGATTTTCTCCCTATTTATAGTCGTGTCCAATAATGTGGAGGGGGATTCCACATTAAGCTACTACACCTTAGTCGGGAGGGCCAAAGACTGTTGGGGCGGCGTAACACACGTGGAGGACAGCGCTATCCGCTGATTAAAGCGGGAGCACTAAGTATTTCTCATCCCTCCCCTCTGAGAGAGCTCGGCCAATCAGCTCTCTCTAGACCTCCGGCTGCGAGAGGTTACAGCATCACCCGGGAATCGAACTTGCGATCTCCGGATGATAGGGTGAGCACTTTACCACTGCGCCACTCGGAGGCCGTGATTTTTATCTTTTAATTTTACAGAAATTGGAAATTAAGCAAATTTTACCAAAATTAAGAACTGTCCAATACAGAACAGTGCTGAACTGTCAGCCTTGTGAATGGGGATGACTTTGGTGAAGTTGTGTCATAAAAAATGAAATCGACAGCAGAAATCAGCGCCAGTGTTTAATTATGGAAGTAAGAATATAGTAAGAATCACACAATGTGATGAGAACTCACTGGATTGGGACTAAACAGCTGTGTGTCCATAAGAAAACCACTTGTTAGTGAGACTCAGCTGATGAAAGGCTTCAGTTTGCTAGGGAGCATAAAGACTGGACTTTGAAGTGATGGAAAAAGGTCATGTGACCTGATGAGTCCAGATTGAGTCTATTCCAGAGTGATGGGCGTGTCAGGGTAAGACGGTGAAGCACATGAAGCGATCATGCATAGTGTCCACTGTACAAGCCTCTGGAGACAGTGTTATGATCTGGGGTTGATCAGTTACTCAGGTCTAGACTCAGCAACGTTATGTGGAAATAAAATGAAGTCAGCTGACCACCTGAATGTACTGAATCCCCAGGTTATCACATCTATGGAGGTTTTCTTCTTCATGAATTGAAAAGGAGCGGCTCTGGGAGCACGAGGAATCGCTTTCATGCACGAACTTAATACCACGTTGTGCGCCGTAATCAAAGCTAACAGCGCTCACAAACTAAACATTTAAATAATTTGTGCAGTATATAATGGGAGGAGTGTCAGTCGTTTATGACTCGGAGTATTGTGTATATGTTTTTATGTTTTTTAATGATATAATGTAGTGACATAAGAATGTTGGTATAATGTCTAATTATGGATCAACGTAAAATTGACTTAAGACGTTTTTTCCAAGAAATACTGAAATAGAACTAACTTAAATAATAATTACAAATTACACTAAAATAATATTTATTTATTTATTTATTTATTGTCTTTTGGATTGTCTGGATAAGCAGGGTGGCTGAAAAGTCTGGATCCATGGGCAAAAATATAACAGTATAAATTAATTAAGAAATAAATCCACAAAACGATGATCTGATATTAAAATACGTACTATATTACATCCTGTACATCTTGTATACTTTTAATATATGCTACAACATCATAAACAATTAAAAAATAAAAAAACAGAGCCAAGTTTATTATTATTGTTATTAGATGTTTAGTGCGTCGCGAAATGTTCGAAATAACTCAGTGTTATTGGGACAACCGAGATCTAATCTAATCAGACAAATCACTCTAATTAGGCAGTAAGTACAGTAGCGCAGCACATATTTATGCTTAACATCTAATACCAGCGCTGCCTTTTATGTATAGGCGTAACGGCTTTACTCTCCGAGCACTCGTTTCGAGTCTCATTAGGACCTGAGAGCGAGCACTTAATAAGTTCAACAAAGATTTAGATTTGCCTTTTTAATTGCTAGTACATATCATTTTAGCGATTAAACCACTATCCCCTGCCTGGAACTGGGACTCGGGGGGTAATTCAGGGTTGAAGGGGGTATATAAGATATAAGGTAATGATTAACAATGAGCTTTATTAGTTTTGGTCAGAAGGAGAACTCTGAGTGGATCTCTGCATGGGATGTCAGGATGGTTCTGGATCAGATCCCTTTACTAGGGACAAGCCAGAGTTCTGGGCTTCAAGAAACGACACTAACCAGACCGTCGAACCGCAACGCCAACTTACTTCTGACTTCGAAAATGTTCCTCAGCTAGCATACGCTGTTCGCACAACACGCTCCATTATTGTCCATTAGCCGGACGCTGATTTCATCCATATGAGAATTTTAATCTGTTTCTTGTTTTTCTTTTCTTTTTTTTTCTCTACGGCGTTAATGGATTTAATGCATTTCAACTTTTTAAAAAGTTTGCAACACGCCGATGAATATTAACGTTCCTGGGCCAACGGCGCATTAACAGATATGATGCTTTGTTGTTGTAACATGAAAATATGCGATTTTCAGTGATGAATTGTGATGAAAAAAAAAAAGAGAGCATTCGCTTGGCATGGAAAATACAATTAACACGAACGTGTTTGTGCCAAGCAGGAGTGGTGGAGTGCTGTTTACCTGAACCGCTATCCGAGTGCACAAAACAAATATTACAAGTGGATGGTTGGTGGCGCCCTCGAGGGAAAAGAAGGATGTGTGTTTGATTGTGTGTGTGTGTGTGTGTGTGTGTGTATGTGTGTAGACTTTGCATGATTCCAATACGCTGGCAGGACGAGCTGCTCAGGAAGATTGCGGTGGTTTGTAGTGTGGACAACAGGAGAGTGTGTAGCTGCCAACGGAGGAGAGGCGGCCAAGACGAGAAAAGCAACGGGGACTTGTGTGTGTGTGTGTGTGTGTGTGTGTGTGTGTGTGTTTGTGCGTGCATGCATGCACATACATACACACACATGCTACTTACATAGACCATGTAGGCACCTAGACTAATGCAACAAAGGATTTTTGGATAATTAGAAATTAAAATAAGTCTAAAAATGTCTAAATTAAAAGTAATGTTTAATAGTGTTAGATCTCACACACACACACACACACACACACACACACACACAGTATATATAGGAAAAACTGCTCAGATTGCTGTGGTGCAATAAAGCGCAATAAAACATTTCAGGATTCCTCGGGAACAAACTTTGAAGTGATCAACTTTGAAGCGATAAAACTATTGTAGGCATTCTGTAGGGGCGCCAATACTTTTGCTCCACACACACATACACACGTATTCAAATATGGTCCGTATGAGGATACTATGCAGACTGGATGCACATGCATGCATGCATGCACGCGCGCACACACACACACACACACACACACAGTTATTTATTGGGTGGGCAGTGAAAGCCAGCCTGCTTATTTATGCCAGATTGCTTTTCCAGATGTTTTTTTTTTTTTTTCCTAGGAAGAAACCCTTCACTCCTCCCTCACTTTCTCTCTCTACACCCCTCCGCACCTCCTCCTTTTGTCCAGATGGAGATTGTTTTTTACAGGCGTGTGTGTAATCCTTCTTTTTCCCCGGGCCTGAATCCACCGAGTGCTCTGATAGAAAACTTATGACGAGCTTCGAGGAGAGGAGCGGAGCGCCGGCTGAAGGCCAAACGCCTCGTCAACAGGAAACAATCCCTTTCAGTGACCCTTAAATAAAAACCCCACAAACATCTTGTTTCCAGGAGTTTCTGTTAGTGTGTGTGTGTGTGTGTGTGTGTGTGTTTGTGTTTGTGTGTGGTGAGACCTGCCGAGAGCTTTTCCAGCAGCATGGCTATATGCATAATAGATTGTTGTGCTCGACAATGGCTCACTCTCGAGATCTCGCTCTCGCCCGTCTCGCTCACACGCCCGCGGTTTCGAGCCGAAAGCAAGCGGACTGTGAGACGCTAACCAGATGGCTCGGATCCTGAAGCTCCTGGGATGACGCACACATCCGCTTTGTGCTAAATTAGCTTACCTGGGATAAAACTGCAGCTCTCTATGATGAGAACAAAACAATAATGTAACATAATATAGCGCGAACATGGATTATACACATTAGCGTAAAGTCACAGATGTTAAGGATGCTAAGATAAGATAAGACAAGGTAAGAGTCAGGATTTAAAGAGCTCTTTTAAATTTTTTTTACTTTAGCATTTTATGACTTGACTAGACTCCATGCCCAGGACCAGTCAACCAGTAGCTAGAGTTAGCTACATAGAATTAGCTATGCTAATAGCAACTGACGCTAGTGTTTTAAATCACGATTGTGAACATGACAGTCTTAAAGATTTAAAAGCACCAGTGGCTCAAGAGCTACCCTGCATTTCTTAATGGTGATTTGTTGTCACATATGTACTTTTTGTATACACACTACCACTCAGAACTTTGTGATCAAATGTGATCATTTAATTCTTTCTACATTGTAAAGCAATGCTGAAGATGTCCAAACTTAATTTTGCAATAATCACCTTTGAACATCTACAACAGCTCTGTAAAGCTTCATAACAGCTCTAATCTGAAGTGCTGGTTGTTAATTGGTGATTTCTGAGGCTGGTGAGCTAAATGAACGTCTCCTCTCCATCAGAGATCAGTTTTGGTCTTGTTTTCCTGGGAAGGTCTTCATGAGAGACAGTTTCATCATCATGGAGCTTGATGGTTTTTTTTTTTTTTTTACAAATGCACTCGACACAATACTGTTCTTACAAGAACTGTCACAGACCTTCATGTCTTAAAATAGCTGATTGTTGATGTTGTTGTTACATAATTACCAAATTCCAATGTTTTTCATTAACCACAAATCATAGAGCCCTTTTCAAGTTTTTTTTTTTTTTACTTTTGATCATTACAAATATCTGCTGGAACTGGAGACTCCTTCTATAAATGTTACAGAACACTTCTCCATCTCAACTATTACTGGGAGGATATAAACATTGACCAAGCTGTTGCTATAGAATCGATAACGTATTAAATTTCTGTCTGTTATAGAAATTAAATCGACTTCTTCTGACCAAGAATTCAACAACACTGTGGTATATGGCGCCATGCAGAAGTTCAATCCTAACTTGGTTAAACAATGCATTAAACAATGTTATTTAACAGAATGTTGATGTAATTGTTTTTTTTTTTATTCATACAAGCACTCTCATTCTTCTTCTTCTGCCCTTGTCTCTAAAATCTAATTCTACCTGAACTGACTTGATCATCTGTAAAATCAAAAAAAAAAAAAAAAGAGTGTGAAATGAAGCTCCTCCACGTGATAAAAGCATCAGACACGCCATCTGTATCTTCCTTTCCGTAATTGTCACTAAACGAGGCTTCAGAAGATGAAAGATCGTTTTGTCGGGGAAAGAAAAATCTCTTGTGAGGGGAGAGGACATTGTTTCGGAAAAGTCTGTTTCCTGCGTTCGTCTCTGCCGGAGTCCGTAGGGGTGCGTGTGCGGAGCAGATTGATGAGGAGCCGAAGCGGGTCCCCGGGTGCCGCACACTTCGCTCTGCAGTATTAAAAACTCCCACGCGCTTTTTTTTGGGGGAGGCCAAATTGCCCTTGCTGGAACGGTGGTGTGTGTCTGCAGTAATGAGCGCATTCCGGTTTATTGTGATAAATGGTGGAATGCTCAAGAATCCATATCGTCTCAGAACATCATCATAAAACGGCAAGGGCTGGTCTCTCTCTTATTAAATGTTCTTGAACGTTTTTTGAGCGTTGCCTCAGCAGGAACTAAAAAAAATTAATCGGGAAAGCTTTGGGGTTCTTCAGTTGACTTGCTGTTGGTATAAAAATGTTTTAACAGACAAAGATCCAAGAACCAGAACTATTCAAAGAAGCGAACTCTCATTTTTTGAGAGTTTCCTTGCAAATTGCTTTAGAGGTTTGTCTAAAACCCTCCTAAGGGATGGCTCTCTGATAGAAACTAAAACAACCCCCCCCCCAAAAAAAAAACAAAAACAAAAAAAAACACTTTGGTCTCAAAGATTGTATGTGGAAACCTACTAGAGAACGTTCTGATATTCAAAGAATGGTTTTATGCCTTTAAAACACCCAATCCTCTCTATTTTCTAAAGTTTTCATAAGTATCCTCAGAAACCACCAAAGAACTATAGAATCTGCTATAGTTTGGAAGGATCTAAAGCAAGGATGTGAAACTGGAACCAGGAAAGGTCGATGTGGGTGCAGGCTTTCATTCCAACCAAGCGGAAGCCACACCTGGTTCCACCTGTTTAATTAATCGCTCTTGGCTCTCAACAGACTATCAGGTGTGGCTTCTGCTTGGTTGGAATGAAAGATTGCACCCACACCGGCCATTCCTGGATCTGGTTTGACACCCCTGATCTAAAGGGCCAAGGAAGAACTTGAAGGAGGGTGCGTTCCTCTGGGGTTCCTCTGAGTTTTATGTAGAATCCTTGCTAGAGAGCAATGTTGTAAAAGGAAACATTTGCAAGCAGAACTATCGAAAGTGAAGAACTCGTCTTTTTCTTCTTGAATATATTTAAAGCTTTTTGAGAGAACCAAAAGTTCTGCAAGAACAGTTTGAGGTTCTTTATTTGATTGGAGGACACCTTAAAGGTTTTATGTACAATCCTTCAGGCACTTAAAGGACAAAAGCACTTATGTCTTTCTGCTTTAAGGATTTTGGTCCTCGAAAACCAAGAGTATCCTTATATGCAACTAGGAGGTTCAGATGAAACCCTTAAGCATTTCTCAACTGTCTAGAAGATTAAAGATTAAAGATTTCCGTGGAAATCTAGAAGAAGATGCTCATCAATCAAAACAGTTGCCCTCAAAACATCTAAGATGTACCATTAAACACTTACGTAAAAGAGGGTTCCTCAGGAGTTCTTCATTTGTCAGAGGGAAGCCTGAAACATTTAATGTAGAACCCTGCTAGAAAAAGGCTAAAACTATCCAAAGAAGCCACAAGGAAGCATTGAAACAAACTGCTGAAGCCTTTCTTCATACTTCCATGTGTGAACTCAGACTCAGAAACCGCAGACGCTATAATTTACACATTCGAAGAAACCTCAATGCCCTCTGAAAACGAGGTCGTAACACAGAATATGGTTTACAGTCACGCCGCAAAAGTGTCCTGGCCTCGTCTAATTAGAAGTGACTGTTTTATAGAGTGCATGACAATGCATGGATTTAAGCGTGCACACGCTGAGACATGTGGCAAAGATCAGCCCTGAGCCATCTCTGGAAACAGAGGTAGAGAGAAAGTGTGTGTGTGTGTGTGTGTGGTTGCCAGATGAGGGTCGTTACATTGAGGAAGTGTAGCTCATCACTGGTGTGTGTTTCACTCTCGTTCATGTTACGCACCTGTTAAAAGGTTAAA
Organism: Platyallabes tihoni; assembly: GCA_030068045.1. Classification (NCBI taxonomy): domain Eukaryota; kingdom Metazoa; phylum Chordata; class Actinopteri; order Siluriformes; family Clariidae; genus Platyallabes; species Platyallabes tihoni. The sequence continues at coordinate 24,332,418 of JAQQZS010000008.1, read as the reverse complement.
GTGCTAATAGGAAACAGCTAAATGCCCATGAACACCACCAAGTGTTAAGATTTCATCGCAAATAAAAAAAGATTTAACCAAATTTTTAATCACAAAAAAAAAAAATTATATATATATATATATATATATATATATATGAAATGTATTGCTGGAGATTTTTTTTGGATTGAAATAAAAATAACAAGAAATGCTTTGCCGACACTGTTTTTTGCTCAATAAATATGAGACATCTGATTCAAAATTTCCTTCAGGTTTAAGAATTAAAATTTAGTCATATTAAGATTTTAGCACAGCAATGTTTAATAGCAGATGAGTTCTGTTTCTCTTCACACCATCATTGTGATTGCTGTCACGAGCTGCATCTCAAAGATAAAGCTTATGACCTTACATTAAAATTATTTTAAAAGCTATAAAATCCAGAAAGCTGGAGCACAAGGTAAAACTTTCAAACACTATATTTATAAGGAATTAGATAGGTACTTGAAAAGGAGATTTGCCATCTTGTGTATGTGTACAGTAGAACCAAAAGCAATATAATTCATGATTTACAAGTATATACAAGTGATATTGGAGGAAAACACTCCAATAGTCCATCACGAGGCAAGATGCAAGACAGGATGTAGAATTCAGTGGAACCGCAATACCAGGTTAATCAAAAACCCATTGTAGTATTTTAAAGAAATTTGAAGAATTGGGAAGAATGTCAAAAACGCTCCATCCCAGCAGGATCCCCAATGTTGGATAGCAGTTGTCATTTTATTTATATATAGTTTATAGTTGTTTTGGAGATAATGCTGTTTATTGAAAATTTTAATGACTTTTATAAAATGACGATGAGATAATGATAAATCCCAGCACCATGTTGCAAATATAACCCAGAAACAATGGAATTTCAACTATTATTTGCATAACATCCGACAACATCCACTTAAGTTTTTAATAGGGTTTGGAATTTTGAATAGAGATTGAGACAGGCGGAACAGCTTCCCTCACGCAGCGTGTGGACCTCATGGCACACAACTTTTACTGTTACCTCTCTGTTTCATTTTCTTTCAGAAATATTACCATGAGTAATGTCTGAGGTCACAAATTGATCTATCATAATGTGGTGTTTACTGCTGAGGATAAGCTTTATATAGATGGATTTTAGTTAAAGAATAAATAAAATAAAAATTTTAAATAAATATTGTGTTGATGTATTTGTCCACCATTGTGTTGGGGGCATTCATTCAATGTTCTCCCAATGTTGTGTAATCAAAGTTGTTCTGACATCATTTCATCAGTATAATTCTAACTTTCCAAAAAACAACCTCATACCTGTAACGGGGTTCTAGTGTGTGGGTTTTGGAGGAAGGTATAGAGGCGGAGGTGATTTGGTGAAAAGGAGTTTTTTAATAAAGAAGACAG